>JARYGA010053170.1:0-239576 GCA_030545235.1 Helianthus tuberosus | reverse complement strand
ACCAAAGACGCACGTTGCGATTTGTTAAGTCACAAAATTTAGAACCAAGCATAAAGAGAAAAATTTGCGGAAAATAAAAACTATAAAGGACAAAAGTTGAAAGTAAACAAAGTTTTGAGGATAGATTGCAAAAGAGAAGAAGTTTTGGGTTAAAAGTAAAAAAAAACAAATAGTTTTGTGTTAAAAGTAATTTATGAAATACTTTTTGGTGAAAAGTAAAAAAAAAAAACAATTTTTTTGGAAAACCCCCAAAGCCAACGTTACGACAACCATATGCATAACCATTTTTTCTTTGAAAACCCCCCAAAAACACACCCCGCGTTGCGTCGGGGAGTAAAACGGTGTCAAATAGTACTAATGTCACCCAAGCGTCATCGACCACCAACACTGACTCGACTTAGGATATGCGTGTTGCGACGAACCTGTCAAACATGGAAAAATAGAGGTAAAAACGTTGAACCACACATGCACGTTGCGTCGTATTAACTCGAAAAATTTAGAACTATACGTAAAACGAAAATTTGTGAAAGATGAAAAGTATAAGTGACAAAAGTTGTGAAGTTAAATTGCAAATAATGAAAAGTTTTGGGTTAAAGTTAAAAAAAATAAATTATATAGGGTAAAAATTGTAAAAAGTAAAAACCCTTAGGTTTAAAATAGAAAATTAACTTTTTTTTTTTGAAAATCACCCGAAGCATAATTTACAAGTGACAATGCACAAATATGTTGCAAACTTATATATGGGATAATTTAGTAGCCATTATATCATTTACATTATATGGATCAAAATATATAACAATACTATTAAATAATTAGTTGGTAATTGTTGATGGGCCTAATTACCCTTATTAACTAATTAGGGTTTCCTCCTGGGTGCTTATATAAGGAGACTAATGTAGAGGTTTCAAGGTTAGACACATAACCTAATTACTCTCATAACATCAATCGACCTCCTCTCCATAACCGATTCCCTTGTCGGTTTCTCATCATCACCATCATTAGATTGCACCCTAAGGAGGAACCAGATCAAGCTGACAATCATGTCAAACACTGTTGCTGCATCTCCATCTGGATTCTCTGCTGGCCTGTGCTGATGCAATCAAATGTATGTTTTCATGTTTTCCATTATGTTTAAACAGAACCGATCAACATGTGGTATCAGAGCATATGTTGATTAGTCGGTTCTGTTTTGTATCCGTAAATCTGGAATATAACTGGAAAACAGTTTTGAAAACCTTAATAAAAATCCATTTTTTTGCCATCCGAAATCATCATTACGGATCATTACGGATGATTACGGATCTGGGTTTCATCATCTCGAATGCATCTCGGATCATTACGGATCATCTCTGATTATTACAGATCATTTCGGATATATTACGGATGGAAATTCATAAAGAAATTTTTTTCTGTTCCGAAATCATGTCCATTATAACTGTTCCGAAATCATAATGTTCAAGAAATTGATTAATAAATTTCCAGATTTCGGATAAAATGATTAAGCTTTGTTTTAGGGTTCATCACATGTTCATGAGAAAAATTCGAAAATTCCCTTAGTTTTGGAATGAATTTAGGATTTTGGGTGTTTGTTCCTGTTTAATTTATTTTTGTCTAATTAGAATTTTCAAAATCTGTTATTTTATTAATGGATATAATTTTTCAAAATAAACAGATAAATATAATGAATATTTAAACAGGAAACTTAATCCCATAATCCCTAAGATTTCGGATTTGAACCTTATCAATTAATAACTGCTTAAATTAAGGATTTTTGTGGCTTGAGGAACACATCTCGGATGAACATTCCGGATGGACATTCCGGATGAGGATATGTTTCATCCATCACGGATCAATAACTGTCTGATCATTTCGGATGACCATTCCGGATAACCATTCCGGATGAACATATGTTCATCCATCACGGATCAAATACATGCCTGATCATTACGGACCATCTCGGACTAAGTGTTACGGATCATTTCGGACTAAGCATCTCCATCTCGGATGAATCCAAGACATAATTCATCCGAAATCACGCGTCTTGGACACATCCGAAATCATCCGAGATCATCCGAAATCATGAATGTTCATAAAATTTCAAGACTTATTCGAAATCCTGTTACTTTATTGAGCAGTTAATGTGAACTAATTTTTAGCTCGGGGCTCCGCCCCGAACCCCGTGCGGGGGCACGTTGTCCCCTGCAACCCCCAGCGAACTCACCGCGGAGTTCGATCCGCGCTAACAGGTGGTTTGCTACTAAATAATTGGTTTTTGTAAATACTTAGTTAATTAATAAGGATCAAATAATGTTTTACAAAACCAAAATGGCTTAACTTGAATGAGCTTCTGATGTATCATTTCTGGCCAAAGCTGATTTGATACATCTACTTATCATCCAAGTATTACGAAAGCTATGTTAAGTGTGCATCATAAACATGAATGTCTTAATATCTGGCCAAAGCTGATTTAATTCCTTCATAGATGGCATACTTAACAAGTGCATAACTAAAGTGATTGTCTCAATTTCTGGCCAAAGCTGATTTGTTACAACCACTTTGCACATATGCTTAATGTGACAACCCTCACTAAACCAGGTATCCGTACGACTTAATTAATAATTAATTACTGCTTAATTACTGTGCTTGTCTGAGATTACTGATGAACTGCTACTTGATTTCTGATACATGTATATACCTGCATCATACTTTACTTACCGTCACTACATTATTTACATGCTGAACCTTAGTGACAAACATGATGCACAAAAGCACAGTAGCACTATCAACGGATAACCTATTGAACATGTTGATTAAGCCAGCATCAGGCAGACACTGCCTCTAAGGCCTGTATGAGCCAGAAATATTTTGCTACACTAGTGGTGAGTGTAGGGATATAAGGGTTGTAGAACTGCGTCTCTAGGAATCAGTTACAATGACTGGATGTGCCTAAAACGTACTCTAAGTACAAAATTCAGCACTTTACATAATATTTCAGCTTTTAGCTAACTAATAAAGTGCCAAAACATGAGAAAAATATTGCTAGACACTTTCCAAAGTGTCAGAATTGAGTTGTGTCACTAAAAAAGGGTATTAACGACACTTTAAAGCTTTGTTAACGCTTTAAACGGATTACTATCCAACCGAACAACCGGACTTTACCCGAAACCTGAAAATATTATTATTTTCATTATTTATCTTTTTCTGAGCCAGTTAGGGTCCCTGATTACCCTAACACCCATTGTAACACACTACACACAACTAACCGGGTTAAGCACTTAACTACCTTACTTAACCTAACTATAAACCTAACTAATGGTTAGAGTCGAACTAGACCCCCCCCCCCTCTTTACAACCGTCCCCATGTGGGGGACACACTTGTACTTTGTAGATTTTTATAATCTCTATTGCCTAATATCATCTAGACACATGATCCATTGGATAATTACCATATGAATTGTCTATAAGTTCAAGAGTTAACACATGATCATTCCATTTTAACCACACTTAACACAATACTTTCTCTCTCTCTTGCTCTACAACTTACGGCCAAGCACCCCCATATACACCCATCCATTTTCGATTTTTGTTCTTCACATTTCAAGAACATACAAGTGTCAAGGATCACGTATTAGGAAGCTTGGTGCAAACGGAAGGCGAATGACCTCTTTATCTTGCTTTTATCCACGCGTTTTTCGTCTAGATTCTTCCCTAGCCTCGAGCTAGTGGTATGTTACTTAAATCACTCTCGTGAACTATTCTAAAGTGGTTAAAACAATTTGTAATGGTTAAAAACTAGTAATCTTACAAGATGATACATTAAAGTCTACTAAAAACATGAAAAATGTTGGATAAAAGCTCATATGTTGTGTAAATGTTGTAGTAATTGAAATTTGTGATTATTTAGACCCGATCTATGTTGTGGTAGCTCGGATCATCATTTAACCCGGTTTAGTCATGATCTTGGATTATGACATAAAGCTTGTTTAAGTATAACAAGGGTTAGAAGATGAAACTCTACCACACAAGAATCATGAACTTGTGTAAAAGTGTTTTTAGTTTGTACAATAGTGTTTAAAACTAGCAGATCTACGTATCTGCAAGTGGTATTTTCAAAGGACCAAGTGTCAAGAGGAAACATACTTTAAAAGACGGATCTTACACTAACAAGAATGGTTTTTAGAACACACAAGTGTGTAAACACTTGTGTAACACAAAGTTTCGACAAAATAACTCTTTTTGTAAAAGTTGACAAAAAAGTTGTAAAGATGGAATTTCTTTAAAAACAAGACTTTTACGAAACCGGATTGATTTATATAAAGATCCACTAAAAGTAATGGGATTTACTTCATATTTTTGGAAAAACTACAAGTTCATGCAATCTTTACGATGTACATAAATATTGACTAGTTGATGCGTTGATTATTGTTTTGATTGAATGGAAGGAAATTGTTGATTTGATTTACAAAAGAAAATGATACGCTTGAAAGCGTGGCCACCTCCAGTTACAGAGGAAACTCTGGCGAAATTTTTCTAAAAACCTAACACTTAGAATTATTTTCACTGAAAGTGTTAGAAATACATTTTGACTTGTTTCCAAAATATAGACTTCGCCGCGACTTTATTTACAAAATATCGGAGGTGGGATTTCACAAAATAAAACTTGGTAAATATATATTTAGTATATTTTTCATAAAGTCACTTGTTATGTGTTTATGATTATTTTGTGAAAATACTAGTATTATTTTTAGGGTAAAAATAATACTATCGAATGTTAACGAACCCAAAATAATACGAACGCCTCTACGATAAATACACAAGTTACACCGGTAATTATTATTACCACTCGATCATTAAAACGTAACTTACGCATTTTGGGAAAATATGACTTAACGCGTATTTTTGACAAGGTATTATTTTGGAAAAACTATGTAATAGAAAATATAATATTTTTGAGAAGAATATTTATATTTTGGGAGTTAGGAATAAAATGTATATTAAGTGAGACTTAATAACGTATTTCGAATGTTACACACATGTATTCAATCCCCCATCCTTGGGAAGGAAAATAACTACCAAGTATATACAGAATATGAACACGAAATAGTTGTCTAACTATTTCCCAAGAACTTAAACCATAAAGCTAAGGCACGGCCGTCCGTCTAATAGAATTAGTACGTGTAGGTCGTCACACAGCTGCTTGATTTGGAGGCATACTTGGTAGAGACACACCACTGTGAGTTCATGTCCCCCTTTTCTCTAACTGTTTTCAGTTTTCTTAACTGCGGGGGTGAAATACATGTTACTTTGATTACAAGTACTTTATACATGGTATGGTTAGCGTAAGGAGGTTTACTACTTAGATCATGTGAGTGGATAGGTAGAAACTGGAGACCATTAATCCTCATTGTAGGAACCGAGGGACGTAAGCGGTAGATCTATCTGGGTGTAGCGAGCCCAACCCCTGAGCCCGCATAATGGACCAGGTGGTGACTTTGTGCCCCGACGCCAAATACGCTAGGTTTGAGTCTTCCTACTTGCACTTCACACATATCATTGGCTTTGCAACCCAATGGCGATCTCTTTTTCCTTATTGCTACATACCAGGAAATTTCATACGAACAGACATTTTTACAAAGGTTTTTACCTACTCACTTACACATGAACTCGCTCAACATTATTGTTGATTTTTCAACTTACATGTATTTCAGGGAACTAAAGGATCTGGCACGGTATGACACGTTTTCCCGCTGCACTAGTTACGAGGTCATCCAAGTTTAAAGGATATGACTTTTTCCTGGACGAGTCACAGTTCTTAAACTGTGTTTATGTCATGTTAATGTTTGTGTCTGTTGAACACTGTATGTGTTGTTAGGATGTGTTTCCGTTGAGACAATGTTATGGTATTTTTACTTTTCAACTTAATCTAATGGATGATCTTGCACGGTTTTTCTTAAATTCATATAGCTTGTTATGGTTAAGCTATGGTATTAAGAAGTCACACCAAATTAACCACGCTTCCGCAAAGCCAGGGTGTGACACTTAAATGATTACACTTCTGGCCAAAGCTGATTTGTTTTCGTTTAAGTAGAATTTTAAATAGTCTATTATTTTGATGTTAGTAATAGACATATCACAACCTCTTCACACAATGATCCTTATATTAATGATCCTTAATTAATTTTTATGATCATTTCGTCTGCCTTATTCTTAGTACCCATAATTTTTTTACTCACTATAATTTTCTTCTATAAGTCTATATCTCATCTACTCTAATTCCTAAATCTAATATGTTTTGCTTAAAAGTTTCTATAAGAATTAGCTCTTAAATTAAATCCTTGATTATCTCTTAAGACACGATAATCCTATTGCTCTCTTCTGATAAAGCACTACAGAAGAAAAGTAGAGCATGATGATTAGGATAAATCGAACATGATGTCTCTTATGATAATCAAGAATAAGTGCTGTCACTAAAAGGTTATTCCAGATTAAGTCTTTCCTAAGACTAATCTATAATTGTGGAATAATCACTAGAACTCCTAAGATGCATGCCTTCATTCAAAATTATAAACTATAAAGCTAAGTGGTATATGTGAATACATAATAATGTACAATACCATGACCCATAAAGTTAAGGGCTTACGCATGGAAATAAGTACATTTTTCCAGTACATTACATACTAAGATTTTCACTTGTACAATTTGATGCCTTATAAATCAACTATAACACTCAAAAGTACCAAAGTATAATGAGTGTGTTGATAAGCAATATATGTACATAGAAATAAATGTTTGAAACTGGAAAATAAGATGTTATTCACCTTACAACCACTAATAGTTTAAAAGAGGATTGTTCTAAGGTCCATAGACAAATTACAAGTGCTAATTCCAACTTTAAGGTTCTTAAAGGGAAAATCTCAATGCATAATTATGTCACTAGACTAGGCATAAGCAACGAGACTATCCATTATTCTAAAGAACAGTTGGATAAATTAATTAGATAGTCACTTATTAAAGATATTTAAGTCTACTAATTATAATATTCCTATTAACACATGATTAGTTGAATCTAGTTTTAAACGTTTCCTTTCCAGAAGTCAACAAATAACTAACATGAGAGTTAGTGACAAAATTAAATGTTAAGACTATAAGAACCATAATAAGCAGTCTTCTAATAACGCTTTTCGATACCTTATATATTCTGAAGATTAATCAGAATACAGTATCATTACTTAGGCTATGTCATGAAGGCTGTGAGGTTTGCATAGTCAACATAAAGCCACACTTATCTTAAACTCTCATCTTATTTGTTCTAAATATCTGGATTGAAACATTACTAAGATAAAACTAGATGATACCTTACATTTTTCACAACTTTTGTCATCATGTAAATGAGAATTTGACAAAAGAAAAATGAGACTTATAAATTTCATCCATTACAACCAAAATTCATGAGAAATCATGACATGGTTATGAGGATGATTTTTTTTTTCATCTAATCTCATTCTAAGTGATTTTAAATCATGATGTTACAGCCCTAAATATTACTTGGCTTAAGGAATAAGTATGGGTCCATCATAAGTCATTCATTGACATTCGTGGAACTTATTCCAAATGGAATATTCAGACATAATTCATTTATCATTTAAATGACTATCAACTTGTATCTAAATTTTGTCGCATATGGCTCACGGTCTTAGAAGAAATCTATTCATATATATACTTAATAAGATTTCTATTAAATATGTTCCTAAAGTTTCTTATGATATCTGGACATTAAAGAAATCAAATAAAGTCTAACGTATATATGATAGGTTCCCACGTCACGTAGCTCATTGAAACTTCTCTTGTAGCATTCTAGAGATATTAAAGATCAGCGGGAGGATGAAGTGTCTTAATAATAACTTGCAATAGTTGCAAGAGGTGGGGGAGTGAAAACTTTATATTACTTCAATTTACACCTCTTGTATAAGACACTGCTCCATTATGACACTATTCTATCATAACTTGTCTCCTTAAAATATAAAGCTACACTTACAAAAGTTTCATTGTTGCTTAATTGTGGGCACACTTAGATTTCTTACATAAACTAATATAATCCTCAACAAGAGAAATCACAACTACTAACGTCATTAACCTGTTTCTCTATTAGAGTTTGTTGGTCGTTAAATATTGATCCTAGGCATGCTGAGTTCCTATACATGGTTATTAAGGTCAGTGGGAGCAGTCAAAGTCCTTATCATTACTTGCAAGGAATACAAGAGGCGGGGGGAAGAGTGTCATTAAATTTCACTTTGAATTTAACTCCGATTACACCTCTTGTACACCATACTGCACCAACTCTTATAAACTTAGAATGAAAATGATAGCAACCTAACCAAGAGCTAATCCATAAAACTGAAACTTCTAATGAACCCAATAATCAACTCAGGAGGTCATCTAGGTTTAAAAGCCTACTAACTTTGATGATTACATAACCTCCCTAACTGAAGTTGAAATGGATTTTGGAAATGTTTACTGATCCTATCTCTTCAAAATTAAGCTATTAGTGTCAATTAATCCTCTGAATGGAATAAAACAGTTTTATAGTAAAACTGATTTTATGTGTTCGTATAACGTTTGGGATTTGATTGAATTACCTAAGAGTGTTCATAACTAAAATAAATCCTTATATATAAGCGTTAAGACACAAAGGAGCATGATTGATTGTCAAAGGTTGTACTTAGGAAGAGATAAATTATTAAAGAATCTTTATTACATATCTAACAAAAGATTTCTTTGAGGATCATCACTGTTATAGTAGCTTATAATAGTTTAAAGCTATATTAGATGAACATTAAAACAATTTTCCCTAACAAATGGCTAACATATTTACATGTTCATAAAACAACCTGAAAGTTCTAAACTGAAGGTTAAAGAACACTTTATTTGTAAGCCAATAAAATCCATGTATGGGTTAATGCAAACATCATAATGTGATGAAAAGCTAACGTAATTATTTTCATCAAGAATCAAGTGGATTAATGTACCTACCTCAAAATGAGTGGGAGCAACTAAGATAAACCTGTCTATATAGATGATATTCTTTTGACAGGTATATGTTACATAAGTCAAAGCATTGTTAACACAAACTTTGATATAATAAATCTCAGAGATATCTCTTACGTGATTGATATCATAACATACTGAGATAGACCCAATGGGATATTAGTTCCGTTCCATAAATTTAACATTAAATGGGTCCTTACATATGTAACAAACAATACTGCTCTCCTTTAGAGGATAATAGGGTAAGTGAGATTATTTCCTTACGCTTCATTAATTGGAAGCCTTATGTAAGTTCAAGTCTATACTCGTTTAGATATTACTCACATTGCAACACACTAGATATGTCTAGATTAATGTGAAGCATTTAATAGAGTATTACAATATCTTTAAAAGAAACGAGAGGCTATGATTTGAAGAAGAAGTGAGAATTAAAACCGGTTTATTACTCTAACTTTGAGATATTCAAAGATGATAAAATGTAATTTCGGGTATATCTTTATGTCAGCAGACAAAACCTATTTCATGGAGGAGTCATAATGCACTGATATTAACAACCTAAGTTATAACGACATAATATAGTCACTAAATGTTGTTGAAAATTTATCAGTGGACTCATAAGTTTATTAACTCCATATAATTAACGTTTTGAAGACTTAGTGTGATAAAGTCAGCTACCATGACTCCTTGAACAGTAACAGTCCAAGAGGTGCTGCATTAAATTTCGATACGCAATTAATTATTCGTTTATGAACGAATTGAGGAAACTAAGTTTTGTATCGAATACATTCATGATATGCTTAAGGATCCTATAACTGAAGGGCTATTACCCATAAGTCTTATTAAGAGAGCTCATAGACGGGTATAAATTAATGGCCATGCGCAATTGCATATCGTACTATGAATGACTAAGTATTAGTTAATTTTCCTCATCAGTTTGATTTTGTATGTCTCTAAGAATATGTCAAGTCGACATAATGGCATATAGACAAATAAAGTTACAAATCAAACAAAGGGCTTATGCGTATTTTGATCATGACGATTAGGTTTTAAATTAAGGCTATAGTATGATTAATGGGGGTCCTGAGTCGCATAATGATTCAACGGCTGTATTTCTCTGCTATAGTACTTGTTTAAGGCTAAAATGAGTGTTAACTCCTGATCAGGCTTATCTAATACTCATAGTAAATGATTACTCGGCTAAGTGGGAGAATGTAAGATTAAATATATTTATTTTATATTTAATCTAGTAGCCATTATAATCATTTACATTATATGGATCAAAATATATAACAATCCTATTAAATAATTAGTTGGTAATTGTTGATGGGCCTAATTACCCTTATTAACTAATTAGGGTTTCCTCCTGGGTGCTTATATAAGGAGACTAATGTAGAGGTTTCAAGGTTAGACACATAACCTAATTACTCTCATAACATCAATCGACCTCCTCTCCATAACCGATTCCCTTGTCGGTTTCTCATCATCACCATCATTAGATTGCACCCTAAGGAGGAACCAGATCAAGCTGACAATCATGTCAAACACTGTTGCTGCATCTCCATTTGGATTCTCTGCTGGCCTGTGCTGATGCAATCAAAGGTATGTTTTCATGTTTTCCATTATGTTTAAACAGAACCGATCAACATTTCACCGTCGTGTCTATAGACGGGTGGGTTATCGAGTTTTCCCGGAACTGGTAGTCGACTCGGGTTACTCTTCGATACTCCGTTTGGTCCAGTGAGTGCCTCGAGATTGCTCGGGATTGATTCTGTTGGACGTTAAAAAAAATACCCCACGTGCAATCAGTAAATGCTTCTAAAAACCTCAAATGTTCAATCTCAAATTTTCAGTGTGAAAGGATGTGTCAAAGGGAATACGGTCTTGTAAGATTTAAGAACAAAAAACTTCAACTATTTTGACTTTGACTTTTCAATAATGTTGTTTGTCAAGTTTATATTTTATATGGTATAACATATTAACTTATGGTTAAATAAAGATAAAATTCGCCAAAGACATGAGAAGTACATATATTTTTGTTTACATTGTTATCGTATATTATAAAATTTTTAAGGTTTTTAACATAAACCATGTAAAAAGCCTTCATTCTATCAACAGTTATTTATAATATGTGAGACAAAGATGATAGGTGAAGCTGGCTTCGCATATGAACTCTCCAAACGTTATTCTTTTAGGACGTAAGATAGATACGTAATTAAGGTTTATCGCAACAATTGTCTCATGTAACGCCTTCCGATATGGGTAATTGAATCCTAACATGACTAGATAAGACTATTTGTTACGAATTTCTATTTTTTTATTTTTATGACACTATTTGTTTGTATTAAAACATCAATTGGTTATTCAGTCATTAAAACTTGCTATGATAACTCTTAATATTTACATGATTAAGAATAATGACGATATACAACTTGCGTAATTTACATCCATGATCCATCACCTCTGGGTAACGAATACAAATTATGGTAAAAGTCCCTGGTTGTACAATGTAAGCTCTACTACTGAGCCCTGAATCCTGATCCATATTGGGCTCTGAATGGCCCAAAGTATGGTAATATGGGGCTTACAAAATTCAACAAAAATAATAGCCATGAGAGTGCGGGGAGTGGCGGCGTTGGTTGGCCGGGGGAAGCCAGGCAACGCTGGCTAACCCACTCCGTGCCAACGTTGGGTTTGACGTTGCCCAGCCAGCGTCGCTATGAAGCCTAGCGTGGGGGGGGGGGGGGGGTGAGCTGGCTAGCCAGAATTGGTGTTCATTTTTTGACCATTAGACATAGCCGTTTGGCATGGCGGTTTAATGGTAAAAATCATTTTTTTTTAAAAAAAAACTTACAAAATTTTACCTATAAATACCCCCCCCCCCAACTCCTTCAGTTTTTTACAAAATTCTTCAACCAATCTCACATCAAACTTTCAGTTTTTTCCAACCAAACAACAAAACCGAAAATGGTGAACTGCACGGAGGAGGAGGAGATCGCGCTTGTCACTACGATCGTTGACGCACAGCGTACCTTGCAACGCGGTCAAACCGTGTACTGGGGAAAAGCGTTCCAACAATACCAACAACACGTTGATAACAATCGGCACAATCTAAACGCCTGCCAACACAAGTGGTGCGAACTAAAACCGAAGCTGGATCGGTTTAAAGTTTGTTAAGTGTTATTAAATGGGTTATTTGTTAACATGTTAACCGGATTTTAAGATATTGAATTAATTATTCTTTTCTTTTTTAAACCAAAAACCACTAAAAAGTTAGGGTTAGATGAAGTTAATGGGATTAAATCATTTCCTTGGAGTAAGGCATACTGAAATGAGGGAAAATGAGTGATGTGTCACTGTGGTCGAGTTAAACAGGGTTAAAGTATACCTTCAAGGCCTTAGAGCATGCTGTTGATTATATCATAAGAACATGGGTAAAACATAAACCCTAATTAAATAAATTCAATCATGAATAATAAAAACATGTGTACCCGGTTACCGGTAACCGCATCAGAGAATGAAGTAGACGTCATGTTCGTCAGATTGGTCGAGTTCTCCTTTAGGGTGTACAGTTCTGATGGGTTTAGGTGTTCTTGATGAACACGGTTATGAGAGAGAGAGAGGAGACGAATTGATAGTGTTGATGTTATTATAATTGTCTTAACCATAAACCCTCTCTAGTAATCTCTATTTATATACACCCAAGGGGAAACCCTATGTTTATCTACTAAGGGTAAATACGTCCATCAAATATTTACCAATTAATGATATAGGGATAATTAGGACAATGATCAATTATTAGATAAATGATAATAACGGCCATATAATATATTTAATATAAAAATATATATTCTTACATTCTCTCACTTGGCCGAGTTATCATTTATTATGAGTACTAGATAAGCATGATCAGGAGTTAATACTCATTTTAGCTTTAAACCAAAACCATAGCAGAGAAATAGAGCCGTTGAGTTAGTAATCAACTCAGGACCCCCATTAATCATACTATAGTCCCAATTTAAAACCTAAGCAGTTAGGATCAATTGACAAATAAGCCCTTAACGTTGATTTGTATAATAATTGTCTATATGTCATTTAGGCTAGCATGAACATATACTTAGAGACAAATAAATCTAAACGTACGAGGAAAATTAATAATTAGTCATTCATAGTAAGATATGCAGTTGTACATGGTCATCAATAAAACCCGTCATTAGTATAAGCGCTTACATAATATTTATGGGTGATTGACCTTTTGTTACTGGATCCATAAACATATCATGAATGTATTCGATACAAAGATTTAGTTTCCTCAATTCGTTCATAAACGAATAATTAATTTCGTATCGAAATATAATGCAGCACCTCTTGAACTGTTACTGTTCAAGGAAACATGGTAGCTGACTTTATCACAACAAGTATTCAATATAATTTATATGGAGTTAATAAACTTGTGAGTCCGCTGATAAATTTCCAACAACATTTAGTGACTATATTATGTCGTTATAACTTAGGTTGTTGATATCAGTCCATTATGACTCCTCCATGAGACAGGTTTTGTTTGCTGACATAAAGATATACCCGAAATTACATCTTGTCATCTTTGAATATCCCAAAGTTAGAGTGATCAACCGGTTTGAGTTCTCACCTCTTCTTTAAATTATAGCCTCTCGTTTCTTTTAAAGATATTGTAATACTCTATTAAATGCTTCACATTAATCTCGACATATCTAGTGTTGCAATGTGAGTAATATCTAAACGAGTATAGACTTAAACTTACATAAGGCTTCTAATTAATGAAGCGTAAGGAAATAATCTCATTTATCCTATTATCCTCTAAAGGAGAGCAATATTGTTTGTTACATATGTAAGTGTAAGACCCTAGTTACTATTTAACGGTTTTACATGTAAATACCAACAATTAGATGTGTAGTTAAGACTACACATACTATAAAAATACGGGTTTATTAAAAACTTTTACAATTTAAAGTGATACAACATGATGTGATTTAATTCTCCGTTTTAGAATAACGACAAACAACTTGCGGAAGCTTCATTTAACGCGTGTTCGGTTCTTGCTCGTCGCTTGATCTTCATCCGGGGCTCTCAACATTCACCTGTGTTCAAAACCAACTTAAAAGTCAGTTTTGATAATTAAATAACTAATACAACAAGGAAGATTGGGTCGAATAATCGAATTAAAGAAAAATCAGGAAATTCCAACATTGATATCTTGATCCCAGAAACAAGGACTCGGATCTGGCCTCCACCGTAACTTACGGTGGGCACCGTAAGTTACGATGGCACCTAGTTTACAATACACCCACCGTAACTCAGGAGGTATCTACCGTAAGGACTTCTGCCCCACCGTAACTTACGGTGCCCACCGTAAGTTACGGTGGCCCCTGTATCAGCCTCTTTCATTTTTGCCGTTTTTGACACGAAAACTTTCGTATTTTTCAATCCGCTTGTCCGTTTGACCTACCGTTTCTTCCTACATGATTGTAATTTAATCCTCCATCAAATGGAGTTAAAATCCAACATAATAAAATTTGAGACTTCTAAGTCTTCGACTCCTTGCCGTTTTACCGAATTTTAACCCGTTTATGCATTTTATCAAACAAACATATTTGTTTAATCCCTATTTCACATGCACTTCTTCAAATTAAAGTTATCTACCATGTTAGGTTCTAATCACAGATTTCTCACACAATTTAAATACGTTTTCGCTCGTATGCTTATTTTGACCCGTTAAGGGAATTTAAGCACTTTAGAACTCGAACTCGCTTTTATACAGTTCTAGCATCTTACTCCTACGTTTCTTATCAAGTAGTTTTCCCACCACAACTATATGTGTGTTGGATTTAATGTGGATATGGTGTTCCGAATTTTACCCCTCGGATTATCTTTTTACGACAAAGACTCATATAAAGTCATTCGACCCAAGAATTTACATCTTTCACTATCTTTTCTTATTCTAAGCATTTATTTACTCGTAAAACTCGTTTTCGAACCTCTTGCGAGGGTCGTTCGTTCGAATTAGCTTACAAGGGCAATTTGGTCAATTTTCATCATTCTTTTACTACAAAGAAACTTTTAAATACTTGTTTGACCCAAAATCCAACCTTTTAACTATAATCTTGTTTATAAACCCATGTGCTTCTAAAACACCATAATCATAACTCAATTTATTCGGTTTACCTAAAAGATAACCGAATAACTATATTTTAACCTTGTCTAACTCTTATAGAATCTCAAGTTCTACATGATGAGTTGAATCATTATACATACCTGGCTCGGGTCAATATATTGACCCGTTTCAATACCTTGACTTAGTAGCCGCTAAGCAATAGCGATGTGCGTATCCATTTGATATTCATTCCTATAAATATGTAACTCGACAAACCATTAGTTGATATTGTCAAAGGGTGATAATTTCACCTTTTGACCCGTTTATTTACCTAGTGGTCTTCGTCACTTCAACTAAATGCAAATATCATGTATTATGCTAATTTAAAGTCTACTAGCGAAAATACGAAATCAAGCATAACGTAACGGAATCGTGGTTACGTACCTTTTAAGCATCCTTTTCAAACGCGTATTTCCACCGGCTTGTCCACTTGACGATCCGGATTCCTCGCCTAAAGAGTTCAATTCACAATCCGTTTAGAAACCTTTTTATAAGTCTTAACGCACAATTTTCCATATCCATCAAACATGCGTTTTTGTCCAATTTTCAACATTTATCTTTCATCTAGGCATTTTAACGAACACCTAACGGGTATAATTTTACATATTTAAAACCAAGTTCATAACTTGATATTTTTGCCCAATATAAACATACATATCGATCCCATTATGTCAAGCATGCATACTAATCTCAGAATCATTTCATAGTAATCAAGTAACACCACTTTTGGTAGTCATGATTCTTGCATTCATCTAAATTTCACAAAACCCATTTAACTTATCAATGGATTATCATGAATTTCATAGATTATCCACTAATCCAACATGTTATTGACTAGGGTTTACTCCTAGACATCATATTACTTCAGGATTCATCCATGCATGACATATTTAAGCTTGATTTCAGTTTCTCACAATTAACCTAGAATTCAAGATGAATCAAAACATCACAATTTTACATACCTTATGATCCTTTCAACTAGGTGATCATGAATTTGTGCTTGAGATTCGATTTAGACTTGATTAGAGGCTTCAATTTGTGAATTTTGTGAGGATTTTAGGGTTTGAAGAAAACCCCTGTCGCCCCCTGCTTCTTGATCGACCAGACACCCCCAAAGTGGGTGTTTGGTGTGTTTTAATTTTGTTTTATGTTATTAAGTTTCAAATTCAACAACATAGGCCCCTCAACTTTTGTTTGGTTTATAACTTGAATAATTTTGTTCTTTCACTTAATTACAAGACTTGTACTAGGTTATTTATTTCCTAGTTATTTATCTTGTTCAAAACCCGTTTTATTTTAAGTCCCGTTAAATCTCGGGCCTTTTATATACTTTGCTTTCTCAAAGTATTTCCCATCCTTTTAATAAATATTAGATTTATTTATTTAAAATCCTAAAATTTACCGGGTAAGTTTTACCACTAACTGTATTTTACCCGTCCTTTAGTATTAACGTGGTTTGATTACCAAGCCCGTTTTCGGGGTGTTACAGTAAGGACCCATTTAAAGTTAAACTTATGGAACGAAAGTAATGTCCCACTGGGTCAATCTCAGCATGTTATGATATCTATCATGTAAGAGATATATCTGAGATCTATTATATCAAAGTTTTTATTAACAATACTTTGACTTATGTAACATATACTTGTAAAAAGAATATCATCTATATAAGGACAAGTTTGGTTTAGTTGCTCCCACTCATCTTGAGGCAGGTACATCAATCCACTTGATTCTTGATGAAAATAATTGCGTTAAGATTTCATCGCATTATGATGTTCGCATTAACTCATACATGGATTTTATTGGCTTGCAAACATGGTGTTCTTAACCTTCAATTTAGAACTTTCAGGTTGTTTTATGAACATGTAAATATGTCAACCGGTTGTTAGGGAAAATTGTTTTAATGTTCATCTAATGTAGCTCAAACTATTATAGCTACTAGAACAGTGATGATCCTCAAAGAAATCTTATGTAAGATAGGTAGAAATATTCTTTGATAATTTATCTCTTCCTAAGTATAACCTTTGACAATCAATCATGTTTCTTAGTGTCTTAGCGTTTATATTAGGATTTTGGTTTAGTCATGAACACTCTTAGGTAATTCCATCAAATCCCAAACGTTATACGAACACATAAAACCAGTTTTACTAGAAAACAGTTTTATTTCATTTAGAAGATTGATTGACGCTAATGGCTTAATTAGAAGAGATAGGATCAATAGACTTTTCCAAAATCCAGTTCAACTTTAGTTAGGGATGTTATGTAATCATCAAAGTTAGTAGGTTTTTAAACCTAGATGACCTCCTGAGTTGATTATTGGGTTTATTAAAAGTTTCAGTTTTATGGATTGGCTCTTGGTTAGGTTACTATCATGTTTAGGATTCTAAGTTTCTAAGAGTTGGTGCAATATGGTGTACAAGAGGTGTAATCGAAATTAAATTCGGAGTAAAATTTAATGACTCTCTTCTCCCCGCCTCTTGTATTCCTTGCAAGTCATGATAAGGACTTTGATTGCTCCCATTGACCTTAGAAATCTTTAGGAACTCAGCATGCTTAGGGTAACGACCAACACATTCTAATAGAGAAAAACAAATTAACGACGCCAGTCGTTGTAGTTTCTCTTGTTGAGGATTATGTTAGTTTAGGTAAGAAATCTAAGTGTGCCTACAATCAAAGCAACAATGAAACTTTTGTAAGAGTAGCATTAGATTTTAAGGAGACAAGTTTTGATGAAACAGTGTCGAGATAGAGCAGTGTCTTGTACTAGAGGTGTAAATTGAAGTAATATGAAGTTTTCACTCCCCACTTCTTGCAGCTATTGCAAGTTATTATTAAGACACTTAATGCTCCCACTGTCCTTTGATATCTCTATAAATACTACAAGATAAGTTTCAATGAGGTACGTGACATGGGAACATTTCATACATATGTTAGACTTTATTTGATTTCCTTAATGTCCACGTGTCATAAAAATCTTAAGGACATATTTAATAGAAATCATATTAAGTATATATATGAATAGATTTCTTTAAGACCGTGGGCCATATGAGACAAATTTAGATACAAATGGATAGTCTTTAAATGATAAATGATTTGTGTCTGAATATTCCATTTTGAATAAGTTCCACGAATGTCAACGAATAACTTATGATGGACCCATACTTATTCCTTAAGCCAAGTCATATTTTAGGACTTTAGCGTCATGATTCAAAATCACTTAGAATGAGATTAGATGAAAAAAAAAACATCCTCATTAACCATGTCATGATTTCTCATGAATTTTGGTTATAATGGATGAAATTTATAGGTCTCATTTTCCTTTTGTCAAATTCTCATTTGCATAATAACAAAAGTTGTGAAAGTGTAAGGTATCATCTAGTTTCATATTAGGAATGTTTCTATCCAGATATTGAGAACAAATAATATGAGAGTTTAAGGTAAGTGTGACTTTATGTTGACTATGCAAACCTCACAACCTTCGTAACATAGCTTAATTATGATACTATATTCTGATTAATCTTCAGAATATGTAAGGTATTAAAAGGTGTTATTAGAAGACTGCTTATTATGGTTCTTATAGCCTTAACATTTAATTTTGTCACTAACTCTTATTTTAGTTATTTGTTGAATTCTGGTAAGGAAACATATAGAACTAGAGTCAACTAATCATGTGTTAGCAGGAATATTAAAAATTAGCAGACTTAAATATCATTAGTAAGTGACTACCTAATTAACTTATCCAACTGTTCTTTTGAATAATGGATAGTCCCGTTGCTTATGCCTAGTCTAATGGCATAATTATGCAATGAGATTCTCCCTTGAAAAAACTAAGAGTTGGAATTTTGTCCTTGTATTTTGACTATGGACCTTAGAACAATCCTCTTTTAAGGTTTCAGTGGTTGTAAGATGAATAACATCTTATTTTCCAGTTTCAAGCATTTATTTCTTTGTACATATGTTGCTTATCAACACACTCATTTTACTTTGGTTATAGTTGATTTATAAGGCTTTAAATTGTACAAGTGAAAATTTTAGTATGTAATGTACTGGAAATGCACTTATTTCCATGCATAAGCCCTTAATCTTATGGGTCATGGTACTATACATTGTGATGTATTCATGAATGCCACTTAACCTTATAGTTTAGAATTTTTAAATGAAGGCATGCATCTTAGGAGTTCTTGTGATTATTCCATAGATAATAGATTAGTCTTAGGAAAAACTTAATATGGAATAACTTTAGTGATAACATTTTGTTAGAGAGCTAATCCTATAGAAACTTTAAATAAAGCAAAACATTTTAGGTTTAGGAATTAGAGTGGATGAGATATAGATTTATAGAAGAACATTATAGTGAGTAAAGTTATGGGTACTTAAAAAAATAAGGCAGACAAAATGATCGTAAAATTAATGAAGGATCATTAATATGAGGATCATAATTTAAAGAAGTTGTGATATGTCTATTACTAACATCAAAATAATAGACTTAGTTAAAAATCTACTTAAACGAAGACAATTCAGCTTTGGCCAAAAGTGTAATCATTTAAACATGTGTGCAAAGTTATCATAACAAATCAGCTTTGGCCAGAAATGAGACAATCACTTTAGTTATGTACTTGTTAAGTATGCTAGACATAAATGAATTAAATCAGCTTTGGCTAGAAATAAGACATTCACGTTTGCAATGCATACTCAACATAGCTTTTATAATACTTGAACAATAAATAGATGCATCAAATCAGCTTTGGCCAGAAGTGATACATCAAAAGCTCATTCAAGTTAAGCTATTTGGTTTTGTTAAAAGTTATCTGATTCTGATTAATTAAGTGTTAACAAAACAAATTATTTAGTTCACAATAATAGCCTAATGTAGTAATGGGATTTCGGAAAATCTTGATATTATGAGAACATAAGTTAGATTTCGGATGAGACTCGAATTATGCGAAATGGTGATCTCGAATGGATTTCGGATGATACTTAAATTAGTCCGAAATGTGTTACCTCAAGTGGATTTCGGATGAGACTCGAATTAGTCCGAAATGGCATCTCGAATGGGTCTTGGATCCATCCGAAATTGATGAGTTCGAAACGTGCGCTCCAAGATTCGAAATCCTCTAATTATGGCAGTTAATGTGATAAGGATGAATCAGCTAATTTTAAGGGATTTTGATAATATTTTCGAAATATCTCTATCTATCCAAGTTAATTATTCGATTATAAATAGAATTATATTTTATTCGATTATGGCAGTTATATTTTGATAATATTTTAAGGGATTTTGATAAAGTTACACAAATTTAGGAAATATAATCAAAATCTAATTATCACAAAATTAGGTGATATTGTAAGAAACATCATAGCGTGAATAAGGCAAGTAAATATTCAACATAGTAATAATTAATTATTAAATGCACATACTAAAATATGTATATTTACTTCGATTCGATGACAAAAAAATGCAATCGATTCCACTAATTCTTAAATGCACATATTCATATGTGAACATGAATTATATGAATACATTTAACGATTGACTGCAATTTAATATTAATAATAATAATGAAGTGCAATACATACAATATAATAATACATACAATAATTCATTATGGTCTCAAACTTCAAAACCAATACGTACAATAATAATTAACCTGATGTGAGAACTTGTAGCATAAATGGCTTAATCGATTTTGATTATTTTCTAGAAAACGATTTAGTAATCATCAAAGATAAAAATAATTTTGATTGATTTTAGTTTCCAAACCGATTCATTGAATTCTTTGATTGAATTTGATATAATTAATATATGCTCTGATACCACATGTTGATTAGATCATAAGAACATGGGTAAAACATAAACCCTAATTAAATAAATTCAATCATGAATAATAAAAACATGTGTACCCGGTTACCGGTAACCGCATCAGAGAATGAAGTAGACGTCATGTTCGTCAGATTGGTCGAGTTCTCCTTTAGGGTGTACAGTTCTGATGGGTTTAGGTGTTCTTGATGAACACGGTTATGAGAGAGAGAGAGAGAGAGAGAGAGAAGACGAATTGATAGTGTTGATGTTATTATAATTGTCTTAACCATAAACTTTCTCTAGTAATCTCTATTTATATACACCCAAGGGGAAACCCTATGTTTATCTACTAAGGGTAAATACGTCCATCAAATATTTACCAATTAATGATATAGGGATAATTAGGTCAATGATCAATTATTAGATAAATGATAATAACGGCCATATAATATATTTAATATAAAAATATATTCTTACACATGCATGATGTATGCATAGATGGCAAGTCTGGAAATCAGGACTTCAAGGTGTTGGACCAAGTAGCGTTGTGGGTGAAGTCCGGATCTAAGTATGGAAGGCGTGGTCCACGGATTCAAACCATGTCCAAACCTTACATGTGCCCCAACGCTTACTCTCTCTCTCTCTCAAACACATTAATATTAATATTTTTTTAATGTGGGTTTTAAAATGTATAATGTTAAGGACAAAATAAGGGTTTGTTGGGACATTTAATTTTTGATATGTTGTACTGAAGTAGAGGTTTGTGGAGTGTAACACGGTAGATGCTATCAATGAACCGAGACCCATCCAAAACAACAAACTAATAATAAAGTGGCAATATTTTTATCTGGAGGGCCGAATTGGGTAAAATTGCGACTACGGTTGCTTTGAAGTATCGGAATATAGGGGTGGACGACACGTTATGCGGTTTGTGTAGAAGTAGTGATGAGACTGTGGATCACCTCTTCATCTCTTGCTACTACGCCTCCATGATCTGGTCCTATATCAGCAGTTGGTGTAAAATACAGAACCTGTTTGCTTTCACATTTAGAGACCTGCTCGACGTTCATACTCATGTTGGTTTGAAAGGGATAAAAAAAGATTTGCTTATGGGGCTTATTCGCGTTGGCTGCTGGGCCATTTGGCGTGCTAGAAACGAGCAAAAGTTTAACAACATTCCGGTAAAGGTGGATAGCATCATTAACGAAATTAGATCGATAGGATTTTTATGGTTCCCGGCTAGGCATAAAGGGGGATCAATCTCTTGAGATGATTGGTGTAAATTTGTAATGTTGTAATATTGGTTTTTGGTCGCCTCGATTTGAGGCGGCTTGTGTTTTAATGAAGTTTACCTTTTAAAAAAAAATAATAATAATAATAAAGTGGCACATCATTTCAACAAAAACTACCAAAAACCATCCAACATCAATTGTGGCGGTGTGCAAATCGGCACCAAGACTAAAGTCAACCAGATTCCAGTTTCCAAGGCTTCTTCCTGCCTTCTTCTTCTATCTTGATGAAATCGGGTTGATCACGAACCAAAATTTATATTGCAAATCCCATCCAAACCATTTGGGATGGTGTTCCATTTGGTACCGAATGAAGCAAAACTCCATCCTGAGGGTGCCCCCCCTTATACCCCGAAAGTACTCACATTGGAGTCTCTAACTTTCTATCCTTCAAAATTTATAGAAAAAATTAACAAATATTAAATATTTTATCTAGTCGTCTTTATTAGAGAAATTATGAAGATGATATAGTGAACATCCAAACATAGATATTAATTCTTCATATTCGTTAAGTGATAGTGGGTGGAAGAAAGAAAAAAAAAACAAACAAGTGAGTATATATACTTAGAGAAAGAGAGAATGAAATATGAAGAATTCTTAATAAGTAAACGGAATTTAGAAATGGAAATAAAAAAGCCATTGTGAGTGCTTTAATTGGTACATACACTTATAAAAACAATAGAATAAAGACATAAATGATTATTATATATTCTTGTTGCTATATGTAAAGTTAGGTCGGATATTATTGTTGCCGAGTTCAGATTTGTTTTCCATCCTAAAAAAAACAGAAATGAGATCCCTAATAATATTTTTCTTTATGACAAATTGGCATGTATGGGGTGGACTCCTTTTATAGAACTTGAAGCACTAAAGTAGAGGTGTTCAAATAAAATGGTCTGGAACTGAAGAAGTGGTTCCTCTCCAGGCTCGCAATCACACACAAACCGGTTCTGTACATGTTTGTGTTTTCTATGTGTTGAATTAGTTTCAACCTAAACCAGTTTGGGCCCAACAGAAACCGATCAAACCGTTTTTAGGCTTAACTGTTTTTAGGCTAAACTAGTTTTAAATCTAATCTAAATAGGTTTGAGTAGGCTGGGGTTTTCAACCCTAAAACCGGTTCTTAAACCAAACCGATTTGGGCACAATGCAAGAAAATAATCTGGCTCGGTTTATAAATGAACCAATTTGGGCTCAAACGGGGTTTTGTACACCTCTACACTCTAAAGTCCAGTGGAATTGTTTGATATAGGTCGGTATAGGCTCAACGAATCCTGATATTTACTTAGCTTAGACATTAAACCCACTATATTTATTGGGCTTTCATTTTAGAGCCACTTACGTTATTATTAGTTAATTAATTATAAAAAAATAGAGGTGGGGATGAGATTCTTTCCCAAATACTGGTACCCTTATCTGTACCATACTCGTACTAGTACTAGTACTAGTACTTGTACCTAAACTGATTTTGCCTATTCGGTACATGTATCAATACCAAGTTTTAAGGATTTTGATATCGGTATCGTCCGATACTTTATCGCTAAAAATGGTGTCGGTACCGAATTTGCTATTAGGCCTCATTTTCGCATTGTGGTATTATGGTTCCGGCATTATGATTTCTTGAATACAAATACACACACTGATTTAGTCTATCTGGTCCCCAATACCTTATTGGTATTCGTATCGATTTAGTCTATATGGTACACATATGGGTACTCGTGGAGTGTTCGGAAAAAAGTGGTACTAACACGAGTACCGTACCGAAATACCAATACCAATACCAATACCGATACTTGTATCCATACGGGTACTGTACCACTCCCATCCATATATGTATGTGGCTATCGAGAAGATTTTAGCAACTTCCAAAAAAAGTTTGTGTTTATTTATGTACTAGAGCATGACCTAAATCTCCATTTTCCCATTCGTTCATCCCGTCACAGTTCTTGCTTCTGGCGGACAATGGAAGTGGTGGAGATCAAGAACTCTACTCGCACTGAATTGAGACTCACGTTCTCGTGGCTAAACTCGGACCTTTTAAGATTCTGATGAACTCTCTCTCCTACTCTCTCTACCAACCCTAAATCTAACCGACCATACCACTACCCCCGGAAACCACCACACCTTCATCATTACAAATGGTACGTGATGTTTTAAGTGATGTTTATTGTAGGTCCCCTGGTTCGTATGGATCGTCACAGAATCGTCAATCCAATCTAGAGTGCGGAATCCTCTAGAACAGATTAGCACATAAACGAGTAGAAAACAGAATTCCTATTAAACCCGATCTTTATTGATTATCAATCACAAGAATTACAATCAATCAAGACCACCAAATTCGTCCAAGCCTCTATTGCCTTCACGAATTCCTCTCTAAAACTGTTCTGGCTGATTAACCTAAACCCTAATGCAAAGCCTTGTTTATATAACACAAGGTTGCAACTTGGGTTAAGGTTTCCTACATGGGCAAAGCCCAATTCGTCCCCCCTTGACCCAATGTGGGTTTGGTTTAGCCCAAACTCTATAATTTGACTAATACAAAGCTAAACCCACTAACCGTTTATCGTTTTACTAATTACAAGATATCCAAAGACCAAATCTAAGCTGTTGTCACAAATATGCACCAACAAACTCCCCCTTGACAATAGCTTCATAAAGCAACTTTGTCTTCAGTCATCTTGCATTCTTCATGTAATCTTGCATTGTCTTTGGTCTTTGGATAGCTTCAGCTTTAACTGCTTATGTCAGCAACAGACTCCCCCTAAGCTGATGCATCTAATCACCAAATCTTCAAAAACGTTAGCACTTGAGTAAACTCCAGTTCAGCATTTGTATAGCAATCTTCAAACTCTTCAACTTTGTCTGAAATGTAGAAAGGAGGTTCTACCATGCATCCAATCAAACTCTCATCTTCTCAACACATCAACTTCTCAGCAACATACTGCTTCAATCTGTATACTATAAAACAAACATCTCGAGAAACCAAAAGAATTTTTCAACAAAGTTAAATAAATTATTATTATTATTCAAGAGATAGTTAAACTATATCACAGATTAAGCAATTCCAATTTATCACCAACACGCAAAACTTTTGTCCAACACACAAGAACCTGCATGATTTAAAATTTTGAACTCACTTTCTAACACCGTCTCCCCCTATCGGTAACAATTCCTTCAAGAATAACAGTTTTCCATACATTAATAATTTTAACAGAAAAAACCCTATTTTTGGATTTTTATATTTTCTGAAAGCAAGTAAATAACAAAAACAATAAACACTCTGTTTTTGTGAGTATCACCGGTAAGAAGATCATATCAGCAACATCAAACTGTTTTCACACTATTAGATAATTCTTTATATATTTTTTCTTGAAAAGCAGTCCAAGACGATTACCAGTATATTTGTCCATCTAAACAAAATGCATGAACATTTCAAGTACCATTACCGTATGATACATTAAGGTAATATTATTACTGATATACTAGCGTGTCCCACTTCAGGATGTACCCCCACGATCAAGGTATGCACAAAGATTCCTCGTAGTAGGTGAGTATACTGAATTCTTCTGTTTTGTTTTTCAACGTTTAGATAATTGGTGATCAGGCCAGTACTTCCGTACAGCAAAGAGACCAAAATATCAAACGAGGGCTAAGACAAATACCATTTTCGGTACGATTTATGCATTTTGCACATTTTGAATGACTCTCTAGGAGAGCTTCTTCATTTATGGGTTTTGGCATTTTTAGCTCTTTTAAGATATCCTAGTTGTACCTAGTTCAGCATGTATCTAGATGCAGCAGAAGAACAACCCTGATACCCTCGGATGAAATAACAGTATAAAGACCCAAAACCTCAGATTTTGGCAATCTATCAACGCAAGATTTAAGGTCATTAAACCATACACCACTGATGTGTTCCCCACTCATACATAGTTCGTTATGTTTATATCACATTGGTAACTTGATTATTTCATGGTTTTTGCCTACTGGTACATCGTATGATGAAGTTGCTATCACACTTAAACATTTTAATTCATTTTCAGTGTGACAGTCTAACTTGTTGATGTACTATCATTTCTTCTTTTTCACACAGTGATAACTCATTTTTTATTTTCTATTTTTTTATGTTTTTTGTTTTTCAGTTTTTTTTGTGTTTTTATGATTTTTAAGAAAGCAGTAAACTATTTACAAAATTCATATGAAAAACTAATTATTCAGGATTCCTCATCCCGTTGAGTTCGACTAAATGTTCAAAGCGAGCCCTATCAAAAGCTTTAGTATAAAGATCTGCCAGGTTATCTAGTGTGTCGACTCGATGAAGTTCAATTAGTTTCTTTTCAGCACAATCCCATATAAAATGATGACGAATGTCAATATGTTTTGTGCGACTGTGTTTCACGGGATTATTTGTTATAGAAATTATGGCATTATTGTCTATCATAATAGGAGTACGAGTGAAATCCAAACTGTAATCGCGCATCTGCTGTTGTATCCAGAGAACCTGAGAGCAGCAGCTACCCGCAGCAATATATTCAGCTTCACACGTAGAGGTAGACACAAGATTGCTTCTTGCATTGCCAAGACACAATCCTGCCTCCTAAGAACTGACAACCACCTGTTGTAGACTTCCTGTTAGACTTTCATCCTCCAAAGTCTGAGTCAGTGTAAGCAATAAACTTCAAATCACTATCAGCTGGATACCACAACCCAAGTTTAGGTTTCCCCTTCAAGTAAAGAAGAATACGCTTTACCGCTTTCATGTGTGACTCCTTTGGATTCGCCTGATATCTGGCACACAGACATACGGCAAACATGATGTCTGGTCTTGAAGCAGTCAAGTACATTAAAGAACCAATCATTGCCCTGTATTAAGTTGGATCAACATCTTCAGTACTTTCATGATCTGGGCCAAGATTGTGATTTTCGCATATGGGTGTGTTGAAAGTAGAACAATCCTCCATTTTGAATCGAGACAAAATGTCATACACATACTTAGTTTAATGAATAAACATCCCATCCTCCTTCTGATCAACTTGTAATCCCAGAAAGTAAGACAACTCACCCATAGCGCTCATTTCGAAATTGCTCTTCATCACCTGCTCGAACTCTTTACACATGTTTTCATCTGATGACCTAAAGATGATGTCATCCACGTATACTGTACCAGCAGAAAATCTTCCTTCTTCCTCTTAATGAACAGTGTACTGTCAATCTGACCTCTTTCAAAACCATTCTTTATCAGATGTGTAAATAGTGTCTCGTACCACGCCCTGGGTGCTTGATGTAATCCATACAAAGCCTTATCAAGTTTGTACACACGATCTGGATAATCTGGATCAACGAACCCATCTGGATGTGAGACATACACCACTTCTTGGACTTTCCTGTAAAGAAACGCACTATTCACGTCTAGTTGGTAAACTTTGAAGCCCTTGAATGATGTGAAGGCTAAGAACAAACGAATTGCTTCCAACCTTGCCACTGGTGCAAACACTTCATTGTAATCAATCCCTTCTTTCTGATTGAAACCTTTGACCACCAATTAAGCCTTGTTACGCGTTACTATACCTCGATCATCTTTCTTGCACTTAAACACCCACTTAGTTCCTATTTCCTTTTCACCTTTAGAAAGGTCAACTAACTCCCAAACCTTCAACTTATCAAACTGGGCCAATTCCTCTTGCATAGCTTCAACCCATGAATTGTCTTTCAGAGCCATATGAATGTTCTTCGGCTCCTCTTGGGAAATTAAGCAACTATACAAGCACTCGTTCACAATCCCAGTCTTCTTAATCGAAACAAATAAACATGTATTCGCTGCTATGCTTCTCCTTATCTGAACACCTGCTGTAGGATCTCTAAGTATCATGTCAACTGGATGATCTCTATTTGCTTGTGTAGTAGCAACAGTATCCACTTCTAGATTGTCACCCAGGTTTGATCTAATCTCCCCCTGAATATTCTGATTTGCAAACGGATTAATGAAATCCTCCCCCTGAATGGGTTCAGACTCACTATCGCTTGAATCATAAACAACAACACTTGAGGAAGTTTCCGGAGCATCTGTCATAGAAACACTCGATCTAGGCATGAACTCACCTTCATCGTCTTCACTGATCACAGTTTGAATTAGCTGAGAATCATCTGCATTAGAAAACTCAGGAATATTAAATGATTTAAAAACACTTTCATAATCATATAATATAGCTGGACCACTCATTGATTGTTGAGGTTTCTATGTAGTAATTTCAACATTAAAAACAACCTCAATTTTACCAGTTTTTATATTAAAAACCCTTTTATTCGGTGTGCCAGGCACGTAACCTAGAAAGTAACCTTCGTCAGCTACCTCACCGAATTTTTGTTTATCTTTGTTTCGCACAATGGTGCAAGGTAATCCAAATGGTTCAAAGTCTTTCAAGTTTGGTTTCTCGTTAAACATTAATTCATGACAAGTTTTGTTAAAACATTTAACGGTTAAAACTTTGTTTAGGACATAACAAGCTGTATTCACAACTTCTCCCCAGAAAAGAACTGGAAGCTTTGAATCTGAAAGCATAGTCCTAGCGGCTTCAATCAACGTCCTGTTTTTCCTCTCAGCTACTCCATTCTGTTGAGGTGTATAAGGAGCAGAATATTGATGTTCTATTCCCTTGTGAAGACAATAGAGATCTAGAATCCGATTCTTGAACTCCGTGCCATTATCACTCCTTATCCTCTTGATCTTTGCTTCATAGACATTTTCCAATTTTGTAAAAAGATCTATCAGCATCTCCGCTGTCTCATCTTTTGTACCTAAAAAGAAAACCCATGAATAACGTGAGTAATCATCTGTGACAACAAGACAATAGTACTTTCCACCTATGCTCCTCACGTTCACTGGACCGAATAAATCCATGTGAAGTAATTCATAAGGGGCATCTATGGAATTTACTGTTTTTGATTTGTGAGGTTTCTTATGTTGTTTTCCCTTTTGACATGGAAGACATTTATCTTCCACGTGAAACCTATGCATTGGAACCCCTTTCACTAATTCATTTTTAATAATATAGTTCATTTTGCAATAGTGAATATGGGTCATGCGTCTGTGCCACAACATCGATTCAGCTTCAGATGCTTTTGACAATAAACATGCCACCACAGCAGAAGAATCCTTAGCACCCATGTCCATGACATAAGTGTCATTCCTCCTTGGCGCTCGCATCACTATCCAATCATCCGGAATCACCAAACCTGGTTTCAACACTAATGCTTCAGTCTTGGTAAAATGGACCGAGTGACCCTTGTCGCAGACTTATGACATGCTCATCAGATTGTGCTTAAGCTGCAACATAGTTCACTTTGTCCAGTGTGATCTTCCCATTGGTCACTTTTCCTCTACCTGTAATCCTACCACCTTTAGCACCAGCAAAGTTCACATATAACACTATATAACAATTGGTTCTCTCGGTTCTTACAACTGGAGGTGGTTTTCATTTTATTGCTCCCCTAACACTATGTAACACTATATAACAATATATAACACTATACATCTATCATAGACATGCGGTTCTTACAGGAACCTCCAGTTGTCTGATAGCATGTCTATGATAGATGTATAGTGTTATATTTGTTATATAATGATATATAGTGTTACATAGTGTTATATGGTATTATATGGTGTTACATATTGTTATACGGTGTTTATATGGTGTTATATAGTATTATATATAGTGTTATAATACACTTCTCACACTTCTCACAATTTGAGCATTTTTTACACTATCCTTACCCTATATATATATATATATATATATATATATAGAGAGAGAGAGAGAGGATCCTGTACATTAATCCAGAAGTGTGAGAAATGTATTATAACACTATATAACACCATATAAACACCGGGTAACATTATGTAACACCATATAACACCATATAACACTATGTAACACTATATAACAAATATAACACTATATTTTGTCTGATAGCATGTCTATGATAGATGTATAGTGTTATATATTGTTATATACCAATTATAGGTCCCCTTGTTCGTATGGATCGTCATAGAATCGTCAATCCAATCTAGAGTGCGGAATTCTCTAGAACAGATTAGCACAGAAACGAGTAGAAAACAGAATTCCTATTAAACCCGATCTTTATTGATTATCAATCACAAGAATTACAATCAATCAAGACAACCAAATTGGTCGAAGCCTCTATTGCCTTCACGAATTCCTCTCTAAAACTGTTTTGGCCGATTAACCTAAACCCTAATGCAAAGCCTTGTTTATATAACACAAGGTTGCAACTTGGGCTAGGGTTCCTACATGGGCAAAGCCCAATTCGTCCCCCCTTAACCCAATGTGGGTTTGGTTTAGCCCAAACTCTATAATTTGACTAATACAAAGCTAAACCTGCTAACCGTTTATTGTTTTACTAATTACAAGATATCCAAAGACCAAATCTAAGTTGTTGTCACAAATATGCACCAACATTTATTCAATCTACTAACAGGATTGGGGATGACGAAAACCACCACACCTTCAACACCCATAACTTGAAACCACCAAACTCCACCACTAGTCAAAGACACATATTTGCTCTAGCCTCAACCGTCGAACCACCACCCGCTCACCATGCTGGTAAGCACACCCTCATTAATGACATTCTCTCTCTAACCATTAGATCTAATTCGCTATTTCTCTCTAACCAACAAGTGTTACAGCTACAACTGAGAATGTGAAATGATAAATGATAACCACATCAAGTTGGTAGCCACTTGATGCTTAGTTAATGAAGTACCTCCAAGAAAGCACAACTTACAACTTAAAAAATCTTCAACTCAATTGAACAGTAAAAATGTGAGTACAAATAAATTTGATAATTAAAGGATGATAAATGTGTCTTTGGAGAAGGGTTGATGCATGACCAGAAAAAAATACTAGAACCAATATGAGTCACTCATCTATTATAACCAAAGTTTTTAGGACCGGGTCATTGAACCAGACTCCTTTTCGGTCCACTGGTCAATTCAGTCGGACCAGATTTAAGAACCGACGACGTCATAATTAATTGAATAATTTGAAATTATAACAACCCTCCTGAAATTTTTTTTCTGACACCCTAAAATATATTAAAATATTCCCATATGTCTTAAAATACACCCTGTATGTGAAAATCGAGCCCAAAATACGATCTAGCATTTAAAATAAAATAAAAACAAGAAAATAAAGGATGTCGCGGGGTGCGTAGCCTTTGGCTACTGCCTACGCGGGCCGCGAGCGATCAACAACGAGGCCTCACCCCGGTGGTGACACGTGGCAACACGTGTTGAACCTATACCGTGACCCGGATCAGCTACGGCCTAGACCCCCCTACTACGCGGGCCGAGTAAGAAGACCCTTAGATCTACGCGGGTCGCGAGAAAAAGAAAATCAGGCCCTGTATAAGAGGGCATCAGGCCTTTAGTCGAAACTCGCTCACGATCTTTTCTTTCTCTCAATTTTCACATAGTAGGCATAATTCTCGGGTATAATACCCCCCTAATTAACGAAGTTCTGCCCCGATGTAAGTATCATAACCCCGGTTACGTATTAGATACGCTGCCCGATCGATCCAGGGTTTCGTAACGGCTGTCAGGGTTCTGCCCGACGTAGTCGTTGGAATGCCGTCTCGGGGAGGGTATAACTAATGTAAATATAAAGGGTTATTATACTAACACGTGTGCATTGTGTAAATTATAGATAATCACCAGGAAACCTTAGAAGAAACCTAAGTCAGCAATGTGAGTAATCTCCTTTTTGTAAATTGTTTTTACAAAACCTTAAATGTTTTACAATGTGATTAAGCAGTAATTGAGTCTTTGTAGTTCTTCAATACTGCCGGTATGTTGGGGTTTTGTATACAAAATGTGGAACACGTTACCATTGGACAACGAGTTAGCCAATGTGTAATATGACCCACCAGTCAGGATTGACAATACTGAATGAGTAAATGTGTAGAAATAAACAATGTGATTGCTCTCAATACTGTTAATGGATGAAACTCTTCCTGATTAAACTGGGATCACTCACCAGTATTTCCCACTGACAAATGTTTTTAAAACGCGTTTCAGGTAACAAAATGTAAAAGCCAAATTAGAAGAAAGCCAGCTGGAGAGCACTGACGGCTTGGAAAAATGTGGCTATAAAAGTTACCTAAAAGACGATGTTTTAAATAAAATAGGGTTTATCCCTATAAATATGTTGTAATAAGAAACTTGGGTTTTACCCATGTGATTATTAATATAAAATATGGTGGTTTTACTCTGATAAATATTTCCTAATTACGGTCCTGATGAAATTTCCGCTGCCAAAATAATAAATAATGATACCACCAAAACTGGTCTCGCAGCCGCCCGTTCCCGGGACAGATAGGGGGCGGGGGTTGCGACAGAAGGTGGTATCAAAGCTAAGCCACTGATTCAGCCACAGAAGTGTTCTGCTGACACCAATATTATTCAAATTGTTAGGAAATTAATTATGGAAATACGTGCATATCTGTATTTTACTGTTGTGTGTTATTTGACTATTTGTTAGTTTACCGTATGAGTGATCAAGGACCCTCAGACGCGTATCGTCAGTTGTGCGATTCACCTAGGAGTGAAGGTACCTCTTCACAGCCTGCCCTCTCTGGGTATGCCGCTAATAATGAAGAAGGGATGTTTGTCTTTAAGGCTCAGTCTGAAGAGCCATTCCCTCAGAAAAAGAGAGGATGGTTCAGTAAGGGAGCATTCGAGCGTAGGAAAAGAATGCGAAAGTTGCAACAGCAGAGAGTCCTAGCAGCCGCTAAGCGAGAGTCAGATGCCCATACACAGGATATGCTTAATAGGAGCTTAGCCAATTTTCATATCCTAGCAACAACTGCTGCCGACCCAAACCTGGAGCAACTAGTAGCCCCATAACCCTTACCTTTGTTCCCCACGCAGCCGATGGAGATAGAGAACAACCCCGAAAATCAAGTAGAAATGCATGATTTCAACCCTGAGGAGATACCTAGGATACCAGCCCCTAATCCCTTAGATCCAGATTATGATCCATGGTTTGATGATCATAGGGATTATGTGCCACGCTACCACCTAAACGACGAACCCATGCCAAACTTAGCAGCATATCCAGGTCTGGACCCTCTAGATCCCTACTACTACGATAACGATGAATACATTAGGGAGATCTTAGAGAATCCGTACCCTCAGGAGAATCCCATGCCCCAGTATCCAGACCCAGTACCAGCACCTGCACCCCCAATGAGTGCAGAAAATGTGCATGAGCTCTGGACTTTCGGAGAAGAGATTTTAGAGAGTAGTGAGAGGATGAGGCAGGTAGGAGAGCGACTCGTCTGGAAGTACGACGAGCGCAATATGGATTACTGGATGAATCCAGACCAGTGAATGTGATGGTGGAGTTGGTAATAATAATAATAATATAATAATATATAATATGTTTGTATGATAATACATATATATATATATATATATATATATATGTAATAATAATATATGATGTAGTATAGACCACCTTGTGGTTAGCGATGCATACTAGTATTGTAATTTTTAATTCCAGTATTAGTGTGTATTTGACGCATACTATAATAGAAAATAGTAAGTCGCAATGCTCGACGCTTTTGACCAATAGATGTGTTGTGTGGTTGTTGCCTAAATTATCAATTATTTTGTGATATTAATAATTGATAAATGTTTAAAATTCAGATGGACGACGAAGTAAATCAGGAAAACCAGAATAATGATAACCAGAGTAACATTAACCCGGATAATGAAAACCCGAACAACAACAATAATGGAAACCAAGTGGATAACAGTGCCATGCAACATATAGTGGCACAAGGGATAATAGATGCGATGCCATATATCATCAAAACGGTTAAGGAAGCGGAAAATAAAAGTAAGCATGATAGCAAACGACCTTTTGAACCTGAAAACAGCGTGAACAATGGACCCGTACTTCAAATGCCCATTCCCAAAAGAAGAAGAACCGTGTCTTACGGTCGTTCTTATAAAGAATTCTGGTCTTGTAAACCAATGGAATTCTCGGGCAATGAAGTGGCCGTTGCATCTCTACGCTGGATAGAAAAGACCGAGGCAGTCTTAAGGATAAGTAAATGCGCGGAAGAGGATAAGATAATGTTTGCTTCCAACCTGTTTAAGAATTCAGCATTAGAATGGTGGAACACTATCCTCCAGTCTAGGAGAAGTGATAGAACTTACAATATGGAATGGGAGGAATTTAAAAACATGGTAGAAAGGAAATTCTGCCCTCCTAATGAAAAAGAACAGATAGCAAACAAATTTCTAAATCTTAGAATGATTGGGGTAGATAGTAAGGGTTATACTACATTATTCTTTGAATATGCCCGAATAGTACCAACCCTTGCTTCACCTGAACCAGTATTAATCTCCCGTTACATCTGGGGATTAATTAGAGAGATTAGACATGTAGTCAAGGCAGCTAGACCTCAAACCATAGAAGAAGCTGTAGAACTAGCTAACACCTTGACAGATGAATTAGTCCGTACTCGAGAAGAGGATCAAAGGAGGAACCTAACCCAGAAGCTTACCCAGGAATTCCGTTCTGGAAATTCTAACCGTGGGAGAAATGTAGGTTCTACCTCGGCACCTTACTGTAAATATTGCAAAAGGAAGCATTCAGGAAGATGCTCCATATACTGTAACTTTTGCAAAATATCTGGACACAAGGAGGAAGACTGCAGGAAAAAGCCTAACAACAGGATATGCTACAAGCCTACAACTGAGGAGAACAAGGTCATATCAAGCCTAACTGTCCAAAATTAGCTCCAACTACAAACCCCAAGAATACTAAAAATGCTAGAGAATTTGTTCTGACTACAGAAGAAGCAAAGATGATCCCGGATGTGATCACTGGTACGTTTTTAGTTAATGATGTTTTTGCTAAAGTATTATTTGACTCTGGTGCGAACCAAAGTTTTATTAATACTTCATTTTGCAAACTTCTTAATCAATCATTAACTAAACTCCCACAAGAATGTCTAATAGAGACCGCAAATGGGGAAACCATTAGGATTTCTGAAATCTTGCAGGAAGCAAGAATAGAAATTTTAAATCAGAAATTTATTGCAAACCTTTACCCAATGAATCTGGCAGGATTTGATGTTGTATTAGGAATGGATTGGTTAATAGCCAATAAAGCCAGTATTTTATGTGATCAAAAGTCAATTCAAGTAAATTCACCAAGGGGGTGAAAAGATCACAATTAAAGGAAATAAAACCTCTAAATCCACAAAGTTCATCTCTGTGATGAAAATAGCAAGTTATATAAGGAAAGGATCATTAGTGTATTTGATTTCTATAATCACTAACACTAAAGGAAAAGAATTAAAGGATATTCCAGTAGTATCCCAGTTTCCAGATATATTTCCAGAAGAGCTACCAGGGCAACCTCCAAACAGGGAAGTAGAATTCAGAATCCACTTAATACCAGGAACCGCACCAATTGCCAAAGCACCTTACTATTTGGCACCCGCAGAAATGAAAGAACTAAAGAAACAATTAGATGAATTGTTGGAGAAGGGATTCATACAGCCAAGCTCATCGCCATGGGGAGCACCGATATTATTCTTTAAAAAGAAGGACGGATCAATGCGTATATGCATTGACTACCGTGAATTGAACAAAGTCACAATTAAGAATCGGTATCCATTACCAAGAATAGATGATTTGTTTGATCAATTGCAAGGAGCACAATTTTTCTCTAAAATCGATTTAAGGTCAGGATATCATCAATTAAAGGTACAGGAAGAAGACATTCTTAAGACCGCTTTCAGAACAAGGTATGGCCATTATGAATTTACTGTCATGCCATTTGGTTTAACCAATGCCCCAGCTGCATTTATAGACATGATGAACCAAATATGTAAGCCATATTTGGATAAATTCATAATTGTCTTTATAGATGATATTCTTATTTATTCTAAAAGCAAGGAGGAACATGCAGCCCATCTGCACGCACTTCTAAGTTTACTAAGAAAAGAAAAGCTTTATGCTAAGTTTTCGAAGTGTGAGTTTTGGTTAGAACAGGTACAATTTCTTGGACATTTAGTCAATCATGAAGGAATTCATATAGATCCCACCAAGATCGAGGTAATTACCAAGTGGAAAACCCCTGAATCACCAACCGAGGTTAGAAGTTTCTTAGGATTAGCCGGTTATTATAGAAGATTCATTCGAGATTTTTCTAGAATAGCCATTCCCTTAACTAAGTTAACCTGTAAATCTGTTAAGTTTGAATGGGGACAAAAACAAGAAGAAGCCTTTAGAATTCTTAAGCAAAGATTAACCCATGCACCCATACTAGCGTTACCAGAAGGAACTGAAGATTTGGTAATATATTGTGATGCTTCCAAGTTAGGTTATGGATGTGTGTTAATGCAACGTCAAAAGGTTATAGCTTACGCTTCTAGACAACTTAAGAATCATGAAGAGAATTACTCAACCCATGATTTGGAATTAGGAGCTATAATTTTTGCCCTTAAAATTTGGAGACATTACCTTTACGGTAGTAAGTTTACCATATTCACCGACCATAATAGTTTAAGGTATGTTTTTGGGCAAAAGGAGTTGAATATGAGACAAAGACGCTGGATGGAGATACTTAGTGATTTTGACTGTAATATCCAGTATCATGCAGGAAAAGCAAATGTAGTAGCTGATGCTTTAAGTCGGAAGTATCATGAAAAGCCAAAAAGAGTATGTTCTCTTAAGTTAAATCTGCAAGTAGATTTAAATGATCAGATTAGAAAAGCACAAGAATCATGTCACACCCCGACTTTCCACGTGTCACCGGTGGGCCCGGTGGGGAGTATCGTGACGTGGTTGGCAACATAATAGTCAAACAACACAATTATATAAATGCACAGCGGAAGCAATATAAAAGATATAATACAACCGAATTTATTATTGTAATATCAAATGTCACAATATTCGGAAGTTTATCCACAGACGGATCGAAAATAAAATAGAAACAATAGTTCAACAGACTTTGACATCTAGAGCTTGCGAGACTTGAGTAATGATGCCTGGAGTAGCCAGCCTATTTCGTCTAGCACCTGCACTTAACCTTTTTGGAAAATACGTCAGTTTACACTGGTAAATACAACTCAACTGACTCGTTTTGAAAAGAGTTTGTAAATTGATTTGAATGCACTTCGGCACAAAAATATCTTTATAACTTGGGACAATTATTTGTATATAATCTTGTATACAGTTTTACTCATTTGCCGTCCATTAGCACCGGTTAGAAGAGCCGGTTTAAGTTAACTGACACGCCACAGGTATAGTGCCCACAAGGTTGATTCCTTTAGTGGATTACCAGTTTTTACATAATGCATCTGTCAGGTGCACGCCTACACCCCGTGCTTAGGTCGTGGCCATTTCGTAAAATGATGCCAAGGATATCCGGGACATGGTCATTTAACCCCCAAGGGCCATACATCAAATAATACAGAATAAAGCGGGTTATGTAAGTACATTAATCACAACTCGATTTAAATGACTACATACCCGACCAAGCGATACTTTTATAGTACCGTACCCCAAGCCCGTATAGGGAAAATAAGTTAAGAGTATTTACCTGAGCAAAGTATCAATCAAATACAGCAAAATGCAAGTACTTTTACTGGGCTCCTAATCTGGAACGAAGGTTTATAATAACCTATTAGATTTCTAACGGGTCCTTAATTTAGCCTTAGCTTAGACCGGTTAGTTTCAATGATACGGTTCGTACGCACTATTAAGCGAAGAACGGATAGAATGTGATTTATACCCAACAAGTTTGGAGACTTGTTTAATATGGGTATTTCATACACACTCTGAATTTTGAGATAAACCGATAAGGTTTGGCCCGTTTAGGCTAGTTTATGTAAACTAGTTACATAAACCGAACCGAACGCGTAAAAAGCGTAACGGGTATTCATATGAGCCATTCACAGGTTTCCTAAGTTAATATGCTTCATATATGTTGTGACATCAGTAATTTGTCTTTCATTATGCCCGAAACGTGTTTAAACACAAACTATGCCCCGTAGGGGTAGTTTGGTCATTTTTAAGGTGATAAAAGAGTTTAAGTATTTATCTGAGTTACAGGTCTGATGTAATCAGCAAAAATACTTATTTTACTATGTTATAACAGTAGGGTAAAGTATATATGTGAAATTTATCAATCATAACCAAACTATGCCCCGTAGGGGTATTTTGGTAATTTCACATAAGCCGAAAAACTCAAAACTGAAGTCTGAGTTTAACAAACTTTTCTTACTGTTAAAATATTATAATTTGCCTCAAATATCAGTAGGTATCAACCCGGGTATGTTCAATATAATTTTAATACATACTATGCGTTAAAAACGCTTAAAAAGGCGATTAGAAGCCGTTTCCGGGTTCGATACTTAAATCTGATATTTTTATATTTCCAGAAGGCTTAAAATGATTTATTTATCATATGTGATCAGTAGCAAAAGGTTTGGAGTCGTTTAGATATGTAAAACTCATTTTATAGCCCGTAAGGGCAAAACCGACAATTACCGGTTTAAGCCTACGACTATAAGTTATGCTCATCCTAAAATTTATTAAAAATCTTTAAAAATCCCAAAATAATATATTACATTAGTGGGTAAAATATTTGATATCAAAAAGTAGGCTTGACTAGGCTATACGCTAATTACGCCGTTTTATTAACATAAGGCTTTAATTTTTACGCTAACGAGCATAACTCTTATTCTACACCTCAAACTGATGTCAAACTTTGCATACAAGTCTATATATCAGTAATTAAGGTTTCTACTCTTTTACATTTTCAAAAATCACGTTTTAAGGTGAAAAGGGCATAATGGTCAACATATGAGCAATTAACGGAATCATGCGTATTAATCGGTTAACTAATGAACCATAGTGTATAATCACAGAGGGTTATACTAGCATGTAACCTGGTCCAAATAAGGCTCTTAGGTATTTCTAAATCATACCAAAACGGGTCAGAACTGAAAGTCAAAGTATAAGTCAAACTATGCGACTTTCGGTTCCGAACCGGGTCTAAACAGGAAATTGTCGGGTTGAACATGTTTGGACATGTTCTTACACTTATTACCAAGTTATAACAATGATCAAACATGTTGTATATGATCTACATTGCTAATTATGCATAAATTGTAATTTAAGTATCCTGTTGACTTTTTCTTAGCAAGTTTGACCCGACTTTTGACCTGGTTAGAGTGGTAATCAGGGGGAACCCTTTTGAGGTTTTATTACCCACATAATTACCTACTTAAAGGTACTTTTGATTCGACTAATCACTGGACCCTTAGTGATTAATCTTAAAGTCAACCGTTAATTACGACGGTTTGACTTTTAAGCTAAAACTAGGCTAAAACTTAATTAAGAAAGGTTAAGCCAACTTACCAAGGTCCTATGCTTGATTAGTGATCACTTGAGAGTGCTTTGGAGCTCCAGAAATGATCAGATTGCTTGAAGGAAGGTGTGAAGAATGAGTTGCAAGTTCATGGCCTTTTATAGTGTTTAATCCACCATAAGAAGTTGACACTTGGGTCTACAACTCTCCACAACTCATCAACACATGTTCCTAGTGCTTAGGGGGTGTCTAGGGGTCAAGAGAAATGTGGAAAATCGGATGAGATCGATCAGATTGCACTCAGCAGGCCAAAAACTCAAAGAAATCGAAGCTGGGCACCCCTAGCGTGACGCTAGGCCCCCCTCGCGTCGCGCTAGGCCCCTTCTGCACAAAATCCATATTTTAGATTTTTGCGATTTGATCCTTGGCTCTTCAAAACTCGATTAGGCACTTGTTTATTGCATTATGAACCCTCACAATTGATCTATAAGGGCTTTAAAACATATACCCACTTTGTTAAGTCCCCGGTTAACTTAATTGTTACCCGAAAAGTCCTAACTTTCAACGTTGACGCTTTAACCCCTTGTAAACGAATTTGATCACAACTTGCTCATACGATAACGAAACTTTATGAAATTTATACCGTCTATTCTAGTGAGCATAATTAACCGTTACAAAGCTTCGTGTTTGTCAAAAGGTCACTCAGAGGTATAACTTAAACATGTGGACACATTTAGCCCCTGTAGTTTGTAATCTCTCACTTTTAGCTTCGTATGATCCATGATTTATTCGTTTGAAGGTATGAGCACCATGTAGGGTCAATGTACATTATATTTATTCATAGTTGACACTTAGAATACGTATATTCACATACTTTCCATGTTTGTCAACTTTAGTCCTTCTATAATATTTCTTTCACACGTTTAAACATTTGACACGTGTCTACACATTATAGGATGTGAATTTTCGAGGTGTTACATCCTCACCCCCTTAAAATAAATCTCGACCCGAGATTTACTGAAATAAGTAAGGGTACTTTTCCTTCATCGTGGATTCAACCTCCCACGTGTATTCGGGTCCTCTGCGGGCATCCCATTTTACCTTTACTATAGGCACATGCTTCCTTCGAAGCTTCTTAACCTGTCGATCTTCGATCGACAATGGCTTTTCTTCACATCGTAATTCTGTATATCATTATGTGATAGTGCTTCTTGACTTATTGGCGAAACACATCCTTCAGTCACTGGTGTGCAATGTATTGCGAGCTCCGCCAAGCTCCTTAAATAGGTTTTAGCTTTAAGGCTACTTGATCTTGATACATTCGATTTCCTTCGAATGATTCTCTATTTTCAGGGCTTAACTAGCCTGATAATTTATCAAATTTGGCACACCTTTCCTGGGTGATATCTTTTGTTGAACTTTATTTCTTAACAAGAATTTTGGAGATTTGCTATTTTCATTAATTCTTTATTTTCTGCCAAATACTGGCAACTTACAGATGATTATGTATTTGCGTGATCCTATTTGTTGCTTCTAATGTAACTTTCAGATTCTGATAATTGGACTTACCAATCTATTGTCCTATCAATAGGCGTTTAACATTTCATTTATACAAGGTCTTCACAGGAGCCACCTTGATACTTATATACAACTATTTAGGAAAAGCTTATCTTGAGTGAGATGGTTATCCCAACCATTGCTTAAAACTATTCTTAAGGAATAGCTAATCCTTATAGCGAGTTGAATAACTCGACGATCCTGAGTGGCTGACGGAAATTTTAAATCGTTGCCTAATTAGGGTTGCGGCAATTAATACATAAGCAATACGAACCGTCTTTCTTATTTAATAACATAAGACTCTCAGAATATTGAGTCATGCTATATGAGCCTATGTCTTAAAACCTACTTAATCAAGGTTTCGATTATTCTATAATCAATATGGAGTTTTCACAATACTCCAGCCCACAGCGGGATGTTAATCTTAATTCTACCTGCCTCCCCGGAGGTAAGCAGGGAAAACTTATGAGAAGATAATCAAGATACAAGGAGGCTACAGAGATTTTCCATATCTCAGGCTCCAGTTTATCCATCATTGCTTGTGTCAAATAAGTGACACCTTTATGTTATTAGTCCAAGAATTCCTTAATCGGGAACATTTACTTGGACAATTCCATTCTAGATATCTCCTTTGAATACCATTAGTTGACTTTAGTACCATATGACCTCTCGGAATATCTTTGTGGTCCCATGCATTAAACCTCCATACTGATCAGGCATGGAAGCAATCTATGGAACTTATTAAGATACACCAATCCCCATATGGCGCTTTTATCATACCATCTGGGATTCGGAATCGATAGGGATTAAAGAGATATCAATTATATATATGCTGACGCACTTCCTCTTAGAGAGAGGGCATTTCGAGAATTCTACGACTGAAGGTTTCTGATAGGAACAAAAGAAATGATTCTTCCGATTTCGTCTGTAACTTTTACCTTACACTTAATATCTGGGGTTTTTATGGGAGAATTTCTAAAAGTTTGCTAGGCTTGAGATCTTATGAGAGACTTAGCAGCATCATAACCCAAACGTATCTCCTTGAGTGGTCAAAGGCTCACCATAAGGAGTTTTTGATAACTACTTGCTCCTTATCATCTACAATATGGGCTTGGCTACCAGACGACCAACCCATTCTTATCACTATATCGAGTCCTTTATTATATAAATGAAAACGAGGACAGCAGAAAAGAATGATTCCTAATGGATATAAAACATCCATTTAATATTGTTGCAGCAGTCTCTGAGGTACTATCGACTAATTTTACTTTATACTTAACGCTTATAATTTCAACAGGCAGATTTAATGATTTACAAAATCTATTGTCTATGAAAGCCTTATCTGAACCTGAATCAAATAATACTTTAGTATAAACGTTATTGATAAGGAAAGTACCTGTTGTGACATCTCCATCCTGAACGGCCTCTTGGGCATTCATTGGAGGGTCCCCATTTTCAGTCTTCTTAGCCTTGTCAGACTTCTTGGTTTTATTAGGGCAATTAGTTTTGATGTGCCCTATTTCATTGTAACCATAGCAGGTAGCGTCCCTTATGTCTTGGCACTCCAAGGTCTTGTGCTCCCTGGACTTGCAGATTCCACAGTATAGAGGCTGAGATTCATATCTGCATTTCCCGAGGTGGTATTTCCTACAGGTTTTGCATCTGGTCTTTTCACCGGTCTGCTGTTTGTCCTTCAAATCCTTCCCAGACTTAGTTGCTCCTTCCATGGCAGCCTTAGGGCAATTAGTACTGATGTGGCCCTCTTCGCCGCAGCTGAAACAGTTTGCATTCTTTATGTCCCTACATTCGTGGGACTGGTGGCCAGCTCTTTTACAGATGCCACATTGCTTTATCTTTTGATTTGATCGACACTGTCCCCAGTGTCTTCTTTTGCAGGTTTTACATTTGGGTTTTGCCTCCTTTGGTTTGGACTGGTTATAGCTTGAACCGGTCTTACCCTTTTTACCAACTTTATTTGGGGTATTATCGCTCTTTCGCTTATGACTCTTTAATATGCGGTCCACGGCTTTGTTTACGGCCGTATCTAACATAGCCTGCCACTCGGTGCTTGTTAAGTTTAGTCTTGCATCATCATCCTGACCAGTTGGATGATTGTGAGCTTCAGAGGAGTCAGCCATGGTGAAGCTTTGGGGCTACGAACCAAGTAGTAATAATTTGTTTAATCATATAGCGAATTGTCGAATTGGATGAATAAATAGCCATGGTGCAATTAAACCATATAGGCCACCAGATAGTATTTAATTTATTTGATTATGCTCTGCCTAAGTTTTTAAATAAACCATCTTTGGCGTTTAAACGGAATATAATCCTTCATATTTATTAGACAGGGGACATGAGTCACGACTGCCAATGTCATACTGACATCTCTTACATATATAGCACAAGGGCTTGTTCCAAAGGACTTTTGATGGCTCAGAGGCCTTGTCACTAGGGAAATTTTAAAACATAATCAATGATTCCTTTGGATCGGAATATTTCATAGTTCCTTGTCTTGACAAGAAGTTATGAAATAAAAACTACCTTTTTCATGCATTCATATTTACCCGTAGGTATACACCTCGAATGGATGTTTTGATGCGTACATCATGTCCGACGTTTATTAGCCATGATTCCTATTGATCATTAGGCTAAACAAGGGGTTTGGAAAATTCCTAATGTAAGGATGACAAGTGTGATTTTATCGCATCACTGTTGCCAGGAGTGTCAATATATTTACCATGTTACAAGGATTTGGATCCTTTGAATAGGTTCTACCATCTTGGCCTTGTCTGGAATGACTTACAGGCTAGGTCGTACCTTTAAGATTCTTTTTAATATGTATACTGGCAGGAAAGTAAAGATATTTATTTTATTCAGGATTTTTATCATAAATCCTAATTTATAAATTAATAATAGCACAAATGGCCTAGTCGCGTAGACAAGTTAAATTTATAAGCCATGATTTCAGAGAATCGCGGCATTAAGGTTTGAATCAAAGTTCATTACCTTTTCCTGACAGGGAGCTATAGGCTACCACTGTCTTTAGTCTCAGAGGACATTAACTATAGCCCGTAGGTACTTCCCTTCTAAGGGATGTTTATTACGGAATTGCCCCTTAGGGAAATTCATTAACCATGGTAAACAGAGACCATATTTGGTTAATTTATTAATCATATATGTTTAGGATTCCTATTATAATTTATCCTAATTATAAAACATTAACAGTTTTATTAGTGGCACCCAATGGCCTGGTCACATGGACATTTATAAATTATAAGCTTATGATTTCAGAGAATCAAAGCATGAAAGTATATTGGCACAATAGGCCTAGTCACAAGGACAATTATAAATTTTTAAGCTATGATTTCAGAGAATCAAAGCATGAAAGTATATTGGCACAATAGGCCTAGTCACAAGGACAATTATAAATTATATGCTAGGATTTCAGAGAATCAAAGCATTTGAGGTTTGAACCTAGTTCATTACCTTTATCTGACAGGGAGTCATCGCTACCACTGTCTTTTGGCTCATATGGAAATGAGCAGGGCCCGTAGGCATTATGTTACCACGTATGGTTAAAATCTGATCATCTTAATTAATGATGTAAACCCAGGATTCAGAGATCATTAAACTGGGTTAGGAATCTTTTGAAGAATCCTATATTAAAAATGACGTGTGTGATTTTTAATGAATCACGTCTGCCAGGAGCGTTAACACGTTTTCAGATGTTAACAGGGATTCGAATCTTTTAAACAGGTCTTACCATCTTGGCCAGGTCTTTATAATGACACTCAGGCTAGGTTTCACTCTTAAGATTCTTTATAATAATTAACGCAGAGCAATTTCTAAATTGAAATGTTAATAAGGATTTGAATCTAAATTGAGGGACTGCCATCTTGGCCGGTCTTAATATGACCCGAAGCTAGGTCTTGTCCTTTTAGATTTTGCCATTTTATTATAATGGTAGATCTTGCAAAAGGAAATGTTATTTTCCAATTATTTAATATTTCTTGTTGAGAATGAAAGTTTAAACTTAATCATTCCATTATATAAAAATAAAAGTATAAAGTTGCCCTAAGCGGGACTTGAAAGGAATAATGTTGTCCTCGTAGGGACTGAAAGATAATTATGTCCTTATAAGGACTATTGAGGAAACGATTTTTCAGCAAAGGAGTTTCTTCTTCATTCAATTCCTGAATGCTTTCTCCTTGGTTGCACGTCTCATCCTGGTCGCGGTACGAAGCTCAGCATTTCAAGGCTCCAGATGTGGAGAATTCTTATTACAGCTTCTTCGCTTGGCGACGTATATATTAAAATTTGGAAGCAAAAATTTCCAGATTAGGATTTGAGAATAATCCTATGTTAAGTCTAGACTCAGAAGGTCAAGGAATGTGCTAATGTGTCATTGAGATTAAACACAAAAAGCTAGTGTTTAATTCACTCAGTGTTGGCTCTGATACCAACCTGTCACACCCCGACTTTCCACGTGTCACCGGTGGGCCCGGTGGGGAGTATCGTGACGTGGTTGGCAACATAATAGTCAAACAACACAATTATATAAATGCACAGCGGAAGCAATATAAAAGATATAATACAACCGAATTTATTATTGTAATATCAAATGTCACAATATTCGGAAGTTTATCCACAGACGGATCGAAAATAAAATAGAAACAATAGTTCAACAGACTTTGACATCTAGAGCTTGCGAGACTTGAGTAATGATGCCTGGAGTAGCCAGCCTATTTCGTCTAGCACCTGCACTTAACCTTTTTGGAAAATACGTCAGTTTACACTGGTAAATACAACTCAACTGACTCGTTTTGAAAAGAGTTTGTAAATTGATTTGAATGCACTTCGGCACAAAAATATCTTTATAACTTGGGACAATTATTTGTATATAATCTTGTATACAGTTTTACTCATTTGCCGTCCATTAGCACCGGTTAGAAGAGCCGGTTTAAGTTAACTGACACGCCACAGGTATAGTGCCCACAAGGTTGATTCCTTTAGTGGATTACCAGTTTTTACATAATGCATCTGTCAGGTGTACGCTTACACCCCGTGCTTAGGTCGTGGCCATTTCGTAAAATGATGCCAAGGATATCCGGGACATGGTCATTTAACCCCCAAGGGCCATACATCAAATAATACAGAATAAAGCGGGTTATGTAAATACATTAATCACAACTCGATTTAAATGACTACATACCCGACCAAGCGATACTTTTATAGTACCGTACCCCAAGCCCGTATAGGGAAAATAAGTTAAGAGTATTTACCTGAGCAAAGTATCAATCAAATACAGCAAAATGCAAGTACTTTTACTGGGCTCCTAATCTGGAACGAAGGTTTATAATAACCTATTAGATTTCTAACGGGTCCTTAATTTAGCCTTAGCTTAGACCGGTTAGTTTCAATGATACGGTTCGTACGCACTATTAAGCGAAGACCGGATAGAATGTGATTTATACCCAACAAGTTTGGAGACTTGTTTAATATGGGTATTTCATACACACTCTGAATTTTGAGATAAACCGATAAGGTTTGGCCCGTTTAGGCTAGTTTATGTAAACTAGTTACATAAACCGAACCGAACGCGTAAAAAGCGTAACGGGTATTCATATGAGCCATTTACAGGTTTCCTAAGTTAATATGCTTCATATATGTTGTGACATCAGTAATTTGTCTTTCATTATGCCCGAAACGTGTTTAAACACAAACTATGCCCCGTAGGGGTAGTTGGTCATTTTTAAGGTGATAAAAGAGTTTAAGTATTTATCTGAGTTACAGGTCTGATGTAATCAGCAAAAATACTTATTTTACTATGTTATAACAGTAGGGTAAAGTATATATGTGAAATTTATCAATCATAACCAAACTATGCCCCGTAGGGATATTTTGGTAATTTCACATAAGCCGAAAAGCTCAAAACTGAAGTCTGAGTTTAACAAACTTTGCTTACTGTTAAAATATTATAATTTGCCTCAAATATCAGTAGGTATCAACCCGGGTATGTTCAATATAATTTTAATACATACTATGCGTTAAAAACGCTTAAAAAGGCGATTAGAAGCCGTTTCCGGGTTCGATACTTAAATCTGATATTTTTATATTTCCAGAAGGCTTAAAATGATTTATTTATCATATGTGATCAGTAGCAAAAGGTTTGGAGTCGTTTAGATATGTAAAACTCATTTTATAGCCCGTAAGGGCAAAACCGACAATTACCGGTTTAAGCCTACGACTATAAGTTATGCTCATCCTAAAATTTATTAAAAATCTTTAAAAATCCCAAAATAATATATTACATCAGTGGGTAAAAGATTTGATATCAAAAAGTAGGCTTGACTAGGCTATACGCTAATTACGCCGTTTTATTAACATAAGGCTTTAATTTTTACGCTAACGAGCATAACTCTTATTCTACAGCTCAAACTGATGTCAAACTTTGCATACAAGTCTATATATCAGTAATTAAGGTTTATACTCTTTTACATTTTCAAAAATCACGTTTTAAGGTGAAAAGGGCATAATGGTCAACATATGAGCAATTAACGGAATCATGCGTATTAATCGGTTAACTAATGAACCATAGTGTATAATCACAGAGGGTTATACTAGCATGTAACCTGGTCCAATAAGGCTCTTAGGTATTTCTAAATCATAGCAAAACGGGTCAGAACTGAAAGTCAAAGTATAAGTCAAACTATGCGACTTTCGGTTCCGAACCGGGTCTAAACAGGAAATTGTCGGGTTGAACATGTTTGGACATGTTCTTACACTTATTACCAAGTTATAACAATGATCAAACAGGTTGTATATGATCTACATTGCTAATTATGCATAAATTGTAATTTAAGTATCCTGTTGACTTTTTCTTAGCAAGTTTGACCCGACTTTTGACCTGGTTAGAGTGGTAATCAGGGGGAACCCTTTTGAGGTTTTATTACCCACATAATTACCTACTTAAAGGTACTTTTGATTCGACTAATCACTGGACCCTTAGTGATTAATCTTAAAGTCAACCGTTAATTACGACGGTTTGACTTTTAAGCTAAAACTAGGCTAAAACTTAATTAAGAAAGGTTAAGCCAACTTACCAAGGTCCTATGCTTGATTAGTGATCACTTGAGAGTGCTTTGGAGCTCCAGAAATGATCAGATTGCTTGAAGGAGGGTGTGAAGAATGAGTTGCAAGTTCATGGCCTTTTATAGTGTTTAATCCACCATAAGAAGTTGACACTTGGGTCTACAACTCTCCACAACTCATCAACACATGTTCCTAGTGCTTAGGGGGTGTCTAGGGGTCAAGAGAAATGTGGAAAATCGGATGAGATCGATCAGATTGCACTCAGCAGGCCAAAAACTCAAAGAAATCGAAGCTGGGCACCCCTAGCGTGACGCTAGGCCCCCCTCACGTCGCGCTAGGCCCCTTCTGCACAAAATCCATATTTTAGATTTTTGCGATTTGATCCTTGGCTCTTCAAAACTCGATTAGGCACTTGTTTATTGCATTATGAACCCTCACAATTGATCTATAAGGGCTTTAAAACATATACCCACTTTGTTAAGTCCCCGGTTAACTAAATTGTTACCCGAAAAGTCCTAACTTTCAACGTTGACGCTTTAACCCCTTGTAAACGAATTTGATCACAACTTGCTCATACGATAACGAAACTTTATGAAATTTATACCGTCTATTCTAGTGAGCATAATTAACCGTTACAAAGCTTCGTGTTTGTCAAAAGGTCACTCAGAGGTATAACTTAAACATGTGGACACATTTAGCCCCTGTAGTTTGTAATCTCTCACTTTTAGCTTCGTATGATCCATGATTTATTCGTTTGAAGGTATGAGCACCATGTAGGGTCAATGTACATTATATTTATTCACAGTTGACACTTAGAATACGTATATTCACATACTTTCCATGTTTGTCAACTTTAGTCCTTCTATAATATTTCTTTCACACGTTTAAACATTTGACACGTGTCTACACATTATAGGATGTGAATTTTCGAGGTGTTACAAATCAGTAATCAAAGATGATACTGAGAAATTAAAAGGAATGATTAAGGAATTAGAAAAAGGAACTGATGGAATTTGGAGATTCCATAAGAAAAGAATGTGGATAGCTAAATTAGGAAACCTACGCCACCGTATATTAGAAAAAGCCCATAAGTCTAAGTATACAATGCATCCTGGAAATGATAAGATGTATCAGGACTTAAGAAAGAATTTCTGGTGGATAGGAATGAAAAAGGATATAGCAGCATATGTTGCAAAGTGTTTAACTTGTTCACAAGTTAAAGCTGAACATCAGAAACCCTCAGGTTTATTGCAACAGTTAGAAATGCCTGTATGGAAATGGGAATTGATAACAATGGATTTTGTTACCAAAGTACCCAAAACAAGAAAAGGTAATGATACAATCTGGGTGATTGTAGACAGACTAACCAAGTCAGCTCATTTCCTACCAATGAAAGAAACTTTCAGTATGGAGCAGTTAGCTAAATTATATGTAAATGAAATAGTTTCATTACATGGAATTCCTCTATCAATTATTTCTGACAGAGATAGTCGTTTTACCTCTCATTTTTTGACAAGTTTCCAAAAATCAATGGGAACCAAGTTGAATCTAAGCACAACTTATCATCCTCAAACGGATGGACAAAGCGAAAGGACAATTCAGACAATGGAAGACATGCTTAGAGCTTGTGTAATTGATTTCGGAGGTAATTGGGAGGATCATTTACCATTGATAGAATTTTCTTATAATAACAGTTATCACACAAGTATCAATGCTGCACCATTCGAATCACTTTATGGACGAAAGTGCCGAACGCCAGTCTGTTGGGCAAAAATTGGAGAAAAGCAACTATCTGGACCTGAGATAGTACAAGAAACAACAGACAAAATCATTCAAGTCAAGGAACGACTGAAAGCAGCACGTGATCGACAAAAGAGTTATGCTGATAACAGACGAAAGCCCTTGGAATTTCAAGTAGGAGATAAAGTGTTATTAAAAGTCTCTCCTTAGAAAGGAGTGGTAAGATTCATAAAAAGGGGAAAGCTAAGCCCCAGGTACGTTGGACCTTTTAAGATTATTAGAAGAATAGGACCAGTAGCCTATCAGCTACAACTGCCAGAGGAAATGGCAGGAATACATGATGTATTTCACGTATCTAATCTCAAGAAATGCTTAGCTGATGAATCGCTAGTAGTGCCTCTTAAGGATATAGAGGTGAATGAACAATTAAAGTTTGTAGAAAAGCCTCTACAAATTGAAGACAGGAAAGTTAAGAACCTCAAACACAAAAGACTAGTTCTAGTCAAAGTGAAGTGGAACTCCAAAAGAGGACCAGAATACACATGGGAACTTGAATGAGAAATGCAAAGGAAATATCCACACTTGTTCCAGTAGACCTCGAGGACGAGCTCTAAAACAAGGTGGGGAGGATATAACAACCCTCCTGAATTTTTTTTTCTGACACCCTAAAATATATTAAAATATTCCCATATGTCTTAAAATACACCCCGTATGTGAAAACCGAGCCCAAAATACGATCTAGCATTAAAAATAAAATAAAAACAAGAAAATAAAGGCTGTCGCGGGGCGCGTAGCCTTTGGCTACTGCCTACGCGGGCCGCGAGCGATCAACAACGAGGCCTCACCCAGTGGTGACACGTGGCAACACGTGTTGAACCTATACCGTGACCCGGATCAGCTACGGCCTAGACCCCCTACTACGCGGGCCGCGTAAGAAGACCCTTAGATCTACGCGGGCCGCGAGAAAACGAAAATCAGGCCCTATATAAGAGGGCATCGGGCCTTCAGTCGAAACTCGCTCACGATATTTTCTTTCTCTCAATTTTCACATAGTAGGCATAATTCTCGGGTATAATACCCCCCTAATTAATGAAGTTCTGCCCCGGTGTAAGTATCATAACCCCAGTTACGTATTAGATACGCTGCCCGATCGATCCAGGGTTCCGTAACGGCTGTCAGGGTTCTGCCCGACGTAGTCGTTGGAATGCCGTCTCGGGGAGGGTATAACTAATGTAAATATAAAGGGTTATTATACTAACGCGTGTGCATTGTGTAAATTATAGATAATCACCAGGAAACCTTAGAAGAAACCTAAGTCAGCAATGTGAGTAATCTCCTTTTTGTAAATTGTTTTTACAAAACCTTAAATGTTTTACAAAGTGATTAAGCATTGATTGAGTCTTTGTAGTTATTCAATTACTGTCGGTATGTTGGGGTTTTGTATACAAAATGTGGAACACGTTACCATTGGACAACGAGTTAGCCAATGTGTAATATGACCCACCAGTCAGGATTGACAATACTGAATGAGTAATTGTGTAGAAATAAACAATGTGATTGCTCTCAATACTGTTAATGGATGAAACTCTTCCTGATTAAACTGGAATTCACTCACCAGTATTTCCCACTGACAAATGTTTTTAAAACGCGTTTCAGGTAACAAAATGTAAAAGCCAAATTAGAAGAAAGCCAGCTGGAGAGCACTGACGGCTTGGAAAAATGTGGCTATAAAAGTTACCTAAAAGACGATGTTTTAAATAAAATAGGGTTTATCCCTATAAATATGTTGTAATAAGAAACTTGGGTTTTACCCATGTGATTATTAATATAAAATATGGTGGTTTTACTCTGATAAATATTTCCTAACTACGGTCCTGATGAAATTTCCGCTGCCAAAATAATAAATAATGATACCACCAAAACTGGTCTCGCGGCCGCCCGTTCCCGGGACAGATAGGGGGCGGGGGTTGCGACAGAAATATATAAAAACATAAGTTATTTATGCTTATTTTTACATTTATAGCAACAATACATTTTAAGCACGTTTTACTTACCTTAAACCTTCAAAAAAAGCCCACATATTATTTACCTCTTTGAAAAGTTCGTTCTCATCCAAGCCATTCCTCACAACCTAATACAATTGATTTTCTCATGTTGGTGCAAATCCATGTCTATTGTTGCAGATCGAAGGCTATTCTTGTGTAGTTCGAAGGTTGCTCCTTGTTCATCAAAGGCTTCTTTTGGATCCACGATAATTTCTTAAACTATTTATCTCTTGAAATCTCGATCAGGATATGTGTAACCCGAATGCTCATCAATGCCTAATCAAAGACTAATATGTGTAACTTGAACCGGTTTGCATAAATTTGGAACTTTTGAGACTTGGTTTCCCTTATTTAACTTTGTCGGCCCGACCGACACTTTGCACCGAACTTTCGATCCGGCCGTCTATACGCTGAATGAGTCCAACATCCTGAATCAGACCGCCTAGAACTGCGGTCGCTGGTCCAACCAACCGATTGATTTATGGAGTTTTATCACAACAGATGGATGTATGCCATGACGACTCATTATATCATTGAAAATTGGGTTCTAAGAAAAACGTGTTAAGCTTTAAAGTTATACCATCACACACAGTGGTCAACTTTTGGCTGAGTACATCATTAATTTTTAGTAGCCTGGGGTATTGAGAAAAATATTTTTACGATCACATTAGACAAAGCTAAATCTAATGATGTTTTAGTAGATTGTTTAAGCAGGCCCTTTCATTTGAATAATGTTTTAGTTTGTGAGGGGGATTTTACATATGTGTGTTGTAGTGCACATGTGTTAAATATTTTTGTTCAATTGGGATTGAAGGTAATTGAAGAAGCCACTGAGAAGGTTCGAAAGTTAGTGAAGTTTGTTAGAGGAAGTGTTTTGGTGGAAAATATAAGTTTGCAAGATGTATACACCAAATTTCATTAAAATGCAGGAAACTTGTGCGTCAAGATGTTGTAACTAGATGGAATTCTACATATCTTATGCTCGATAGTGAATTGGCATGTAGTAAAGCTTATGCTTGGTTGGCACTAGTTGATTCCAATTATAAGACTTTTTCAATCTGAAGAAGAATGGGCAAGGGTCGAAACAATCACTGAATTATTGAAGCTTTTTTTTATAATATCAATTATTTTGTTTTCTTATAGCTCTTATCCTACTTCCTACTTCTAACTTATAATTCCATAATGTGTGGAGAATTCAGAAGTGTATTAAAGTAGAGATCAACAATGCAAATAATGTGATAAGTGGCATGACAAAAGAAATAATAATGGAAAATTATAGCATGGTGTTGTCTTTTGCAGATGTTCTAGATCCGCGATATAAGTTTAAGGTTGTCGAGTTGTGTTTTTATTAAACTTAACATGATAGACGAAATGCTTAGAAAGAAATAGAACATTATTTTCAAGGGTATGCATAAGCTATATGACAAGTAGTATGGTATATTTTTTCAACAACAAGTTCTTCAATGGCCGAGAGTTCAAATATTGGCGTCGACACTTTGGACGACTTGGATGGATTCGAGTCATTTACAAGCGAATTTAGAAACGTTGAGAGAGAAAAATGACAATTAGACATGTAATTGGAGGTGCATGCTCTTAATAAAAGAGAAGAACTTGACGTCTTACAATATTGGAAGGGGAATTAAGGTAGATATCCTCAATTGTCTCTCATGGCTTGTGATATATTGAGCATCCCAATCACTACCTTTACTTCAGGATCATCTTTTAGTATGGGGCTTGGGTTTTAAGTAAATACCGAACTCCTAACCCGAACCCATCATGAAAACCCATCCTAACCCAAACTAACCCTATCCAACCCACTTATTTTGTCACATCTAATTATAACCCTAATTTATTTGTTGAAACACACGCCAGCTTCTCATTGGTTGCTAAAACCTAAAACAAGTTACAACAATTTAAGATCGTCCAACAACAAATCACAACCATTCAAAAATCTCATTAATCCTATAACCTAAAACATCATTGAAGTCGCGAAGTCCATGCATATGAGCTGGTCTCCTTCTAATCAAAACTCGCAGATATGGTTGCAAACAACAACTTATAAAACATTGTTATTTAAGATAATGGTGTGCGGAAAGAATCTAATCACAATGGGCACCAAGATACGTTGGACAAAACAAGAATGGTAGTTTAATATTTTTAACAGTAAATGCGGGAAGGGAAGACTTTGTCCTGTGGGTGTCCGCCCTCAAATCCAAGGACTTGGTCCCAATAAGGAGATCAGGATCAAATACCTTAGACAGATAGAAAATGGATCATGGACACTTGTTTCGATTAACATTGAAGACGACTTTAATTACTTTAAAGCATTGGCTAGAACGCCTCAAGCACGTGCGTGTAACCGCATTTATGTTACTTTGCTATGATGGTTTTTCTTTTTAGGTTGAAAGTTGAATCTAGTTTCTTATTAGAGTAAATTACTACTTTGGTCCCTGTGGTTTAACCTTTTTAACCCTTTCAGTCTAAAAAAGAATCTTTTGACATATTAGACCCTGAGATTGCATTTTATAACGGTTTTGGCTCCTAACACTAACTATGTTACTTTTTTCCAGTTAAGTCTAAGGGCATTATGGTCCTTTTATAGCTTTGGAGCTATTTATGTAAGTTATAAAGTTTTTTAATATTTTTATTTGTGTAATTACTTAACATTTTTATTTCTTGATTTCACGATTATTATTTAACAAAATACATTTTAAATAAACAAATAAATACATATTTCTTTAACACTTTGTTTTTTTTACAAATATCGTTTTTTAGAAAAAAAATGTTTTTTTAACCTTTTTAAAACAATCTATCGTTTTTGAAATGGTTTCTTTTTTAACTGTTTGTTATTATAAATCGTTTTTTAAGTCCTTTTTTTTTAATTGAACAGTTCATTTTTTACCATTTTTTTTAAAACCATATGTGTTTACAAAATTCATTTTTTAAAGTTTTTCATATTTAGAACCGATTATTTTTAAAGCGTTCCATTTAGAACAGTTTTTATAAAACGTTCCTTTTATTTTTAAAGCGTCATTCGAATCGTTTATCTTTTTTAAAATCTTCCACTTTTTAGACCGTTTATTTGTTTGAAATTCGTTCACTTTTTAAACTTTTTATTTATTAAAAGAGTAAATTACAAAGTTCGTCCTTTATGTATGTCATATATTACAAAGTATGTCCTTTATCTTTAATAAGCTCAGAAAACATACTCAATGTTTGTAAACCCTTACAAGTTATGTCCTTTAGTCATAACACAATTAGTTTTCATGGTTAAAGTTGACTAAGTCAACCCCACATAAGGGTATTTTAGTCATTTTATCCTAAATATTATAATAAATAATCATAAAACCAATAAATAAAATAATTTTAGAATTTTAAAAATATAAAAAATAAATAAATTATATCCTCAGTCTCATAACTCTCATTCTCTCTCTCTTAACTCTCTCTAACCTCCTGTACCCACCACCATTTTAGCACCACCACCACCACCACCACCATAAACAATCCTTCATTTTCTCTCTATTATGAGTTCTCACAACCACCAGCCGGCCGTCGCCACCGAGCTTCTCCAACCTCATATATGTATTTGATTTCCCTTTATCAATACCCACTTTAATCAAACCAAGATCTAGTTTTTTTTAAACAAACCCAAAAATCAAACCCACATAAACCCATCCATTCAAACCCCCCAACCACCGTCGCCACTCCCACATCAACCACCGTCCACCGCCAACACTCCCAAACTAACACATCCCTCTTTTCGATTGAAGCCATGTATCTATGCAACGTATATGAAAACCATGGCTGCAGGTGGGGAGCAATCTTAATCTATCTATTCACAAAACTCAGATAAACAAAATGCACAATCAAACGACTCTTTCGCCCCCACAATCTTCTTGTACATGAAAACCGGCAACGAGTCAAGAAAGGCTTGATCTAAGCCGGAATCCGGATCTAATCCGGAATCCGGATCTAAGCCGGAATCCGGATCTAAGCCGGAATCCGGATCTAAGCCGGAATCCAGATCTAAGCCGGAATCCATGAAAACCGGCAACGAGTCAATAAAGGCCCGATCTAACCGTCGTTCTGCAGATCCAAGCCATTGTTCTTCCAGATCCAGATGGAGGGTGGCGATATGAACCAGATGGTGGAGATGGAGGGTCACCAACAGTGGAGGGTGCGAGCTAGGGTTCCGCCGCAATGAGGGTTCTTGGTCGCCGGAATTTGACGGTGGTGCTTCACCGGAGCAGAAGGTGGTGATAGTGGGACTAGGTGGTGGTGGTGGTGGTAGGGTAGTTAGAGATGGAGAGAGAGTCTTGGGTTGTGTTTATCTGTGTATATATATTTATAAACATACTTATTTTTGTTTATTAGTTTTTAGATTAGATTATAATTATTTATTTTAGTATTTAGGGTGATATGACCAAAATACCCTTATGTGGGGTCTGTTTGGTAAGATTTAACAATGAAAACTAACTGTGTTATGACTAAAGGACATAACTTGTAAGGGTTTACAAACATTGAGTATGTTTTCTGAGCTTATTAAAGATAAAGGACATACTTTGTAATATATGACATACATAAAGGACGAACTTTGTAATTTACTCTTATTAAAACCATATGCTTTTTAGAACCTTATATTTAACGTATTTTTAGTACCTTTTGCTTTATTTTTATAAACGCCGTTTTTTTAGATCTTCGAAAAAACCAGTCATTTGTTTAAGTTGTTCATTTTTAAATTCCTTTGATTAATCGTTCATTTTTAAATTCCTTTGATTTTAAAAATCATTCGTTTTTTTGAAGTTTATTTTTGCTATCGGCAATAAATAAATTATAGAATACAAAGTTTAAAAAAAGATTATTAAAAAAAAGAAAGCTAAAAATGTACAATTTTAAACTAACGAACAGTTTTTTTGAAGATTAAAAGACATTTAGAAAAAAAAACAAATGGTATTAAACATTATGTTAAAAATTTAAGGTTTTAAAAAGCGAATGATTAGTAAACAAAAGGTTTAAAAATTGAACGAATTTCAAACAAACAAACAAACAGTCCAAAAAATGGAGGATTTTAAAAAGGATAAACGATTCAAATAACGTTTTAAAAATAATAGTAACGCTTTACCAAAACAGTTCTAAAAGCAACGCTTTAAAAATAAACTTTTTTTAAAAATGAACGACTTTAAAAGATGAATTGTTTAAACAAAGTTTTAATACATATGGTTTTAAAAAGAATGGTAAAAATAAACTTTTCAATTAAAAAAACGAAAAGAACGATTTTAAAAACAAACAGTTTAAAGAAAAAGATTAAAAATGATTGACGGTTTTTAAAGGTTAAAAGCAAATGTTTTAAAAACAAAATTTATAAACAAAACAACTTATTAAAGAAATATGTATTTATTTGTATATTTAAAACGTATTTTGTTAAATAATAATCGTGAAATAAAGAAATAGAAAAATTAAGTAATCACACAAATAAAAATACTAAAAGAACTTTATAACTTATATAAACAACCCTTAAGCTATAAAAGGACCATCATACCCTTAGGCTTAACTAGAAAAAAAGTAACATGGTTAGTGTTTCAAACCGTTATAAAGTGCAATTTTAGGGTCTGATATGTTAAAATATTTCTTTTTGGACTGAAGGTGTTAAAGCGGTTAAAACACAGGGGCCAATATAGTAATTTACTCTTCTTATTAATATACTGTTATTTTGGAGAAATGGAAACACAAACCATGGTATTTCAATCATCTTGAATTTGAATGTATGTTTTCGTAATTATTTCCTAACGTGTATGTATTTAAGGGGTGTTTGAATTTGTGTTGAAAGTGGTTGTTGCACCAAGAAGAATATGCAATCACATATTAGTTACTACACGTTCTTGATAGTTTGGTGATGTTTTTTTTATGTATGTGGGGTTGTTTTTTTTCCTCAAATTTCAGTATGGAGGTACCCATACCAGTACACGTATCCATATTGATTTTGCATATTTGGTACATGTATTGGTATCAAATTTTAAGAATTTATTGAATACCGGTACACATACCAATTTGGCTTATTTGTTACTCGTATGGGTGCGTACTTGTACCAAAATCAATGGAGTGTTAAAAAATAAAGTGGCACCAAAACGGGTATTGTATCAAAATAGTAGTACTGATACCCGTATTGTACCAATATCCTCGGTACGTTATTCGGTACCCTGTTTAGTTTAAATTCGATATCAGTATTTTCGGTATGCAGGACTAGTATTGTATCAATCTCATCTCTAATTAGAGGTGTACAAAAACATGGTATAGACCCAAACCAAATCAGTTCGTGAAATGACTCAGTTTTTTTTCATCATGAGATCACATGCCCAAACAGGTTTGGATTATGAATCAATTTTAGGTATCAAAGTCCTAACCTATCCGAATCGGTTTGGGTCTTTAAACCGCTTAGGTTTATAAATTGATTTTAGGTTTGAAATCCCAAACTGCCGGGCTAGATCGGGGCTTGAACCGCTTTGGGAAAAACCGGTTTTTTACACATCTAAGACCACCCGTAGTGGGGCGTGATTTTTAAAAAAAAATTGAAAAATAACGCCCCAAAACGCCCCCACTACCATTACATAGGGCGTTATTTTCTATTTTTTTTTGAAAAAAAGGTGCTCCGGCGTTTTAATTAAAACGCTCAAAACTTGTTTGCTTTACCTGACATGTTTGACTAAGGGGGCATTTACTTGCTTTTTTTTATTTGACAAGTGTATGTATCTGACATTATTTTGACAAGTGTAAAAGTATTTTTTTTTTTAATTTTTTTTATCCTTTTTAATGATTGGAAGGGGCGTTATTGGAATAATGCCCCACTACACCACTTTTTGCTATAATGCCCCATGCTGACTGGGATGACACGTGTTGGATAATGCCCCATGATGGGGGCATTATAAGTTGTTACCACTGCACATGGTCTAATAACAATATACTACACCATAGAAATTTTATCCTTTAGAGAATTATATGCTTAACACTACACCATAAAAATTTTACCCTTTAGAGAATAATATGCTTAAGAGATTAATAGGTAAATCATAATTGGGCAAAACATAATGAATAAAAAAGAAAGTAATTAATTCTTTCACTACAATTAGGGGTCTTGTGTCACTAAAAATCTTGTCAGAAAAATTTCATGAGTCAAGACTATGTCTAAACTCAAAGAACAAGATTGCAATGTATATTTATCTCTTAATGATCATATCAATTAACTCCTTACGTCCGTGTAATCCAATGTCATGTCAGTAGCTAACTTCCTAAATGATAAGATATGGTGCGTGGCCAAAATAAATATGTTAGATTCTCGCTTAAATGAACTTGTTGAAAAGTAATATTATCATTGTTCTATGACTCAGGAGAACAAATGGCGACGTTAGTTCATATTTGATTATGTCACACTCGATATAACATCCTTAAATTGAACAACGCGCCTCATTATCTTCACGGAAAACTAGTTTTATTTTCCCTCAAGAAACACCACAAGATCCTTGAATATGTTGGGTTACATGTCTTGACCAAACACATTCGACATGTCTTGCTAAAACTTCTATGTGAATACACGTCAATTTGAGAATACCGAACATGTGGGTATGACTATGACGTATATTTCATATTTGTAAAACTAACTAAACTTGTTGGACGAGCGAGTAAAAAAAAATAAATGTATAGCATTTTAGAAACTTTGACTATCCACACGTTTTAGTATACATGACTCTCTACCAACACAAAATTCAGAACAAAGGTTATAACTTTAGATAAACTTTATGATACTTTAATAAAAGTGTACAAAACAAATAAAGTAAAAAAATTTCCGTTGCCGGGACTTGAACCCGGGTCTCTCGGGTGAGAGCCGAGTATCCTAACCAACTAGACTACAACGGATTTTTGATGTGCTTTTGAAAGAAATTATTAATAACACGTTAAAAAAGACATTGCATTTATTTTTTTTGTTATTATTGAGCTACCTTCGTTAACAAACCATATTTTATACATTCACTTGTTTTGTTGCGGATATCACGATAGGCTAAATTCTCATAACAAAGGCTTGTATAAAACATATTTTTTTTTTCTATGAATTAATCATACATTTCAATTAAACCATGAATACAAATAATATAACTGGTTGTTCATCAGCTTTTATTAGGTTCTACGAAACGATGTTAGTAAGGAATCAACGGGCATTTCCAGATATATTACCCAAAAGAACCGGCACTATACGCCTAATCGATCGGAGTTACTAAAATTCTATCCATATTGTTACAAACATACCGATTTATTTAATTTATTTAAGTCTAATCCATTATCTCACAACAAAATTGTTGACACATACGATCTTGACGTAACAAGTCGAAATGCCAGCCCTATTCAATTTTTAAGATTAACTGTAAAATGAAAAAAAAAAAAAAAACATAGATAAACTAATATGAGAAACATTCGTGAACATCTAACACAAGATAATTGATACAATTGTAGACAAATTATAATTTATAAATGAAGTAAAATTAAAATAACTAGGATTGCGACCCGCCGCAATGCGGCGGGGATTCTTTAGTTATAACTAAGTCGATCTAGGACCTGCACGTTATGTTAAACCTGTCAAACGGGGAAAAAATAGACGATGTAAAAACGTTCACCCACACACACACACGCACGTTGCATCGTGTTAACTCGCAAAATTTAGAACGAAACGTAATAACGTTAAAGCCAAAGACGCACGTTGCGATGTGTTAACTCACAAAATTTAGAACCAAGCATAAAGCAAAAAAATTGCGTAAAATGAAAACTATAAAGAACCAAAGTTGAAAGTAAAAAAAATTATGAGGATAGATTGCAAAAGATAAAAAGTTTTGGGTTAAAAGTAAAAAAAAAACAAATAGTTTTGGGTTAAAAGTAATTTATGAAATACTTTTGGGTGAAAAGTAAAAAAAAAACATTTTTTTTGGAAAACCCCCAAAGCCAACGTTACGACAACCATATGCATAACCATTTTTTCTTTGAAAACACCCAAAGCACACCCAACGCTGCGGCCAGGGCGTAAAACGGTGTCAAATAGTACTAATGTCACACAACCGTCATCGACCACCAACACTGACTCGACCTAGGATATGCGTGTTGCGACGAACCCATCAAACATGGAAAATATAGGTAAAAACGTTGAACCACTCATGCACGTTGCGTCGTATTAACTCGAAAAATTTAGAACTATACGTAAAACGAAAATTTGCGAAAGATGAAAAGTATAAGTGATAAAAGTTGTGAAGTTAAATTGCAAATAATGAAATGTTTTGGGTTAAAGTTAAAAAAACAAATTATATAGGGTTAAAATTGCAAAAGTTAAAAACCTTTGGGTTAAAAGTAAAAAAATCAAGTTTTTTTTTTGAAAAATGTTCAAAGCACGATGTACAACTTGTTATGCACAAAAAACTTGCTAATTTATAATTTATAATATATAATTTTCATCACAAGATAATTGATACAATTGTAGACAAATTATAATTTATAAATGAAGTAAAATCAAAATAATTTTCATAACAAACAAATTATTATTATTTTATTTAATTTATTTATTTATTTATTTAATTAATTAATTATACTACATATTAAAAATTGGAAGTTTTGAACAGTAACACTTTGAACAGTACAAGGGTTCAATAGCCTATCACCAACAGCCATCTGCTTAAGAGAGAGATAGAGAATACGGTAAAGAAAGGGGGCCAGAGACTGAGAATTAGGGGCTAGCCACCAATTCTTACGGCAGAGACATGGCGGCGCATAAGCAGTGACAACACAAGTCGGCGCGCAGGCAGTGACATCACAAGCCGGTGCGTACACTACCACAACTCGCTGACCGGAGGACGAGGTTTCATCAGTGATGTCGGTTCCGCGGTACAAGCGACGATGGTTCTATTCCCATGGTCCAGGTGGTGTACAAGGGCGACCGGCGGCAGCGATGAAAACTGGAACTAGGGTTTAGGCCGGTATCCCATAGCTTATCTGGCTTCAAGACGATGTTCCGACGACATGCATATTGGGTTGATTCGGATCCAGTTGGGCCTGGTGGCGGGTCAGCTGCTGGGTCAGACTTTTAATGGGTCAAAAGCTGTTATTTTGACGTGGGCTACTGGAGGATCTGGAAGCCTTATTTCTGCATTTTATTAGGAAAAGTATTTGCACGTTTTATACACGTTTTCTTGTTTTCGAATAAGTAACAGTTAGGGCTTTATTTCAGCAAGAGTTTTTCAGCAGTTTCAGTTTTTTCTTTGTAATCGTTCATCATTTGCTTATAAAAATCGGCAGCTTTTAGCTCCAATTCGTGTGTGTGTTGTTTGATTAATACCATTTGTTCCATCAATTGGTATCAGAGCTAACCAGGCTCGTTGAATGCCCAAGTATATCCGATCTGAAACTATGTCAGTTGTTAGCCAAACCGGAACCTCAAGAGACGTCGGTGGAGTACCGTTCCAGTGTCCGATGCTAACGTCCACGAATTACACGTCGTGGGCAATTAAGATGGAGGCAATAATGGATGCCCAGGGAGTATGGGAGGCAGTCGATCCACCAGTCGGAGTGGCTGTGGATGAGAAGAAAAGCAAAATCGCCCGAGCCTTCATTTTTCAAGCAGTACCAGAAGATGTGTTGTTGCAGATCGCCAATAACAAAACAGCAAAGGACGCTTGGAGTTCATTGAAAACCAGATACCTAGGAGCCGAAAGGGTGAAGAAGGCTCGACTTCATACCCTAAGATCTGAGATGGAGGTGTTACGTATGAAAGAAGGAGAGAGTGTGGGTGAATTCGCGGGGAAACTAAGTGCCCTGGCGTCAAAATTTAATAGTCTGGGAGAGACGGTTGAAGACGCCAAACTGGTAAGAAAGCTATTGAATTCCATGCCCGATAAGTTCTTTCAACTCATAGCCTCTATGGAACAATATTCGGATCTCGATACGATGCCGTTCGAAGAAGCAATTGGGCGCATGAAAGCTTATGAAGAACGACTACGAAACAAGGATATAGGCGGAGAGAACCAAGGAAAGCTATTGCTCACACAATCAGACACGAAAGGAAAATATAAATATTCCGACTATGATCATCAAAAGGAAGGAAGAGGCAGAGGCCGGGGGTCGGCTAACATGGATGGTCGGGGAAGAGGCAGGGGCAGAGGCCGGGGGTCAGGCCGTGGGCGAGGTAATCGGGAAGGATACAATTATCACCGCAAAGGTGCGACAGGCGGTCGTGATAAAGCCCATATCAAGTGTTTCAACTGTGACGAATATGGACACTATGCGAGTGAGTGTTCAAAGAAGAAACCAAATGAAGCTGAAGCCAATCTCGTTCAAACAAATGAAGATGAACCTGCTCTTCTCATGACCAAGTGTATAGAAGAAAGGTCTGTTATGATCCTTTTGAATGAAGAGAAGGTGCTACCCACTCGTTACGAAACCGGTGATATGGATGAAGACATATGGTATCTAGACAATGGTGCTAGTAATCATATGACCGGAAAACGGAATTGTTTCGTGGAACTAAACGAGATGATAACGGGAAGAGTTCGTTTTGGAGACGGCTCAACAGTGGAGATCAAAGGAAAGGGTTCGGTGTTATTGGGGTGCAACAACGGCGAGCAAAGATTGATAACCGAGGTATATTTTATTCCAAACTTACGTAGTAATATTGTAAGTCTTGGCCAGATGACCGAAAGAGGTTGCAAAATTATCATGCATGATGCACATCTGTGGTTGTATGAACAAGGAGGGAGACTTCTCATGAAAGTTGCACGGTCAAGTAATCGTTTGTATAAGATAAAGCTGAGGTTGGGGTCACCAAAGTGTCTTCTTGCATCATTGAATGATGAAGATTGGCTGTGGCATGCACGCCTAGGCCATTTGAATTTCCAAGCCTTGAAGCAAATGTCTAGCAAACAGATGGTAAAAGGTATTCCAAAGATCAACAAGGTCACTCAGCTATGTGAAGGTTGTCTTGTAGGGAAGCAAAGTCGAACCTCCTTCCCTGCTCAAAGTGAATATCGAGCGACTAAACCATTGGAACTCATACATGCAGATTTGTGTGGGCACATTACACCGCCAACGAAAGGAGGTAACCGTTATTTTCTGTTGTTAGTAGATGACCACAGCAGGTTTATGTGGGTGTATGTAATTAAAGCAAAGAATGAAGCCTTCCTAGCCTTCAAGAAGTTCAAAGAGGCTGTTGAAAATAGGAGCTCGCATAAGATAAAAACCTTGAGGACCGATCGAGGAGGAGAGTTTACGGGTCATGAGTTCACACGTTATTGTGAACTGCATGGTATTCACAGGTCGTATACGGCTCCGTACACCCCTCAACAAAATGGGGTAGTAGAGAGACGTAATCGGTCGATTCTTAACATGACTCGTAGCATGATGAAGTCTATGAATGTCCCTCGTGATATGTGGGGTGAGGCAGTAACTCATGCTGTCTTTATCTTGAACAGAGTCCCAACAAAGTCACTGAAGAATCGAACTCCACATGAAGCAATGTATAACCGAAAGCCAAATGTCGGGTATCTGAAAGTGTTCGGGTGTGTAGGGCACATGAAAGTTCCATCGGTTCACACCGATAAACTAGACGATAGAAGCATGAAAGTAGTGTATTTGGGTAAAGAACCAGGGACGAAAGGATATCGGTTGCTCGATCCGGAAGAGAACAAGGTGTATGTTAGTCGTGATGTTAAATTCGAAGAAAACAGGAGATGGAACTGGGGTGGTTCCACGGTTCAAACTGGAATTAGTAGTTCGGGGTGGATAAGTTTTGTGGTTCTTCATGAGCAAAATGGTTTTAATTCAGGAGGAGTTATAAACGCTGATGAAGATGTGGAACATGGTGGGTTAGGTTCTGACAACATGGGACCCAACTCGCCACTACCAGAACCATTAACTCCAACAAATGAGTCTGAGTCAACACAAGATTCTGTTTTGCATGAAAACAATTCCAGCCATGCAGATTATGATGAAACACCAACACAAGGCTTTCAATCACTTGAGGATGTTTACTCAAGAGCTCCCGAAGTTGAACTTGATGCGGAAGCTATGTTGTTATTAGATGATGAACCAACGTGTTTCTTGGAGGCCAAGGGAGATGCGAAATGGCAGGAAGCTATGAACCGGGAATTGGCGTCTATCGAAAAAAATAAAACATGGCAGTTGACTGATCTGCCAAAAGGATGCAAAGCCATAGGTCTCAAGTGGGTTTTCAAGCTAAAAAGAGATGCAACAGGGGCTGTTACTAAACACAAAGCCAGATTGGTTGCGAAAGGGTATGTACAAAAACAGGGAATCGATTTTGATGAAGTTTTCGCTCCTGTTGCTCGGGTTGAAACAGTTAGACTTCTGTTGGCAATGGCGGCTCGAGAAGGGTGGCTTGTACATCATTTAGATGTCAAGTCCGCTTTTTTATACGGTGACCTTGAGGAGGAGGTATACGTGATGCAACCGGAGGGGTTTGTGGTGCACGGAAAAGAAGATAAGGTTTACAAACTATCGAAGGCATTGTATGGCCTTCGACAAGCACCGAGGGCCTGGAACTTGAAGCTACACAACACGTTGAAACAACTCGGTTTTGAAAGGTGTCATCAAGAACAAGCAGTTTATAAAAGGTACACAAAGAACTCGTTACTTATCGTGGGCGTATATGTGGATGACCTGATTGTAACAGGTACGAACAGTGATGAAATAATGAAATTTAAGTCACAGATGAAGGAAGGTTTTGAAATGAGTGACTTGGGTCCGTTGTCCTACTACCTTGGGATAGAAGTAGGCCAAAAGGATCAACATATTACCCTGAAACAGACTGCATATGCCAAGAAAATACTGAAAACCGCTGGGATGTTGAATTGCAATCCTGCAAAATACCCTATGGAGTCCAAACTGAAGTTGACAAAAGATGAGAATGGTAAGCCGGTTAACGCTACGGAATATCGGAAATTGATTGGGAGTTTGAGGTACCTGGTTCATACTAGACCAGACCTCAATTTCTCAATTGGGGTGGTTAGTCGCTACATGGAGAACCCGAAAGAAAGCCATTTGCAGGCTGTGAAAAATATACTCAGGTACGTAAAGGGAACTTTGGGTTATGGAATCAAGTATGGACGACATGGAGAAAAGGTTCTTGTTGGGTATAGTGACAGCGGTAATTCAGATGATTCGGATGATGGGAGGAGCACATCTGGGACTGTTTTCTATTTTTGTGGAGCACCGATCACATGGAGCTCGCAAAAACAGAAAACCGTGGCTTTGTCGTCATGTGAGGCGGAATTTATGGCTGCTACGGCAGCTGCTTGCCAGGCTTTATGGTTAAGGAGTTTAATGAGTGAGTTAACCGGAACGAAGGAGGAGCCGATAACTATAAGAGTTGATAATCAGTCTGCGATTGCTCTCATGAAAAACCCCGTCTTCCACGGGAGAAGCAAACATATCAATACCAGATTTCACTTCGTTCGGGAGTGTATAGAAAGAAACCAAGTGAAGGTTGAACACGTTAGCGGTGAGGAGCAAAAGGCGGATATCCTAACGAAAGCACTTCCGAGACTGAAGTTTATAGAGATGAGAGAAGTTCTTGGTGTTGAAGACTTGTCTAGCTCGGATCAGAATCAAGGAGGAGAATATTGGGTTGATTCGGATCCAGTTGGGCCTGGTGGCGGGTCAGCTGCTGGGTCAGACTTTTAATGGGTCAAAAGCTGTTATTTTGACGTGGGCTACTGGAGGATCTGGAAGCCTTATTTCTGCATTTTATTAGGAAAAGTATTTGCACGTTTTATACACGTTTTCTTGTTTTCGAATAAGTAACAGTTAGGGCTTTATTTCAGCAAGAGTTTTTCAGCAGTTTCAGTTTTTTCTTTGTAATCGTTCATCATTTGCTTATAAAAATCGGCAGCTTTTAGCTCCAATTCGTGTGTGTGTTGTTTGATTAATACCATTTGTTCCATCAATGCAATGGCCACGCAGTTAGGGTTTCACCGCAAACACAGTGACGACGGCGATTGTGGTTGATCTCCCGCAACATTGGAAGCCGATCCTGCCAAACCAGGTACGTATTCTAACGGACGAGGTTAGGCACTTAGACTTGACATTCGCTGCTCTATTTCTTCGGATGAGTGTAGCTTATTGGGTCGATTTGATGTATGACGGTGTTTGATGTGGTGTTCTACGATGACGCTCAGCTGGTGACGGTAACTATATCATTTTGATTTGGATGTATAATTGAGAAGTAAACTGTGTTTTATTAGACTTTTTTATGTGTGCCGGTGATTAGTTTGGTTTGACCACTATTTATTTAATAAAAGATGGACATGAGGCGATTTGAAGTATACATTGTTGGATTGAACTTTTAACTTTGTATCTTCTCATTGAGATGTTTTGTACAAAAGTAAAAGTAAAATCAAGAATTCAGAGTTCTTGATTCTGAAAGAGAACATAAAGATATTAGCATGAAAACACAAGAATTAACAAATGATCAAATGGGTCAATTTGGATATAAAAAATGACAGCATGTAATTTTTTTAATGCAGGGTTTCACATCATGGTTAGGTCTGCCAAGATAGTTGGCTCGGAGCGGTCAGTGGCCTCATGGATAGAAGGTTAGTTATTTAAGCTGCTTCTGATATTAATACACTTGAATTTTTATGCAGATTGTGTTTAATTGTTGAAGTGTTCATGTATGATAGGGGAGTTCATAAAATTTTATTTTAGCCTCTAATTATAATTTACTACTTAAGTTAGATTACACAAATATTATTATTATATATCATTTTGAAAGTTGCATTTGACTTGCAGCTTTATAAACTGAGAAACTTCATGGTATAATAATTATGATACATGCATGTTATGTGTAAGTATTCTATAGAATGAGCATTTCTTCATGCTTATTTATAGTGATGTTAATATTATAATTAATCAACTAACGAAGGTGCTAAAAGGGTAATGTTGTATTGCAGGTTATTTGGCTACCACTCAAGTTGGGTAAAATTAAGGGACAAAAAGGATCAAACCTAGGAGTAGCATTGGTATCGGTGATTATCAGTATAGTATAGTAATGACCAGTTTTCAAAATACGAAATAGATTTAGGATTTTTCTCGATTCGTTTGCTTTTAGTGACTTTTCTTTGCAAGTTATATGTTGTTTTAAGAATTATTATTATGAATATGATAATGAAAGACAGTTACCCGCCGCGAAGCGCGGGGTTCTTTACTAGTTAATATTAATAGAACAAGTGAAATGAACAGTAATATATGATGTGTTGACTGTTTGTTGTGCTGGCTATGTTTAGGTTCATACACATTAGCTTTTCCTTGGGGTTTTAAACACATTAGCTTTTCCTTGGGGTTTTAAACCCAGTGATATATATCTCTCCATCATCTTCCTCATCTACCACCACTCTCCACCATCTACCACCACCAATAACTCTCATATTTCGCCGAGTCCGGCGTTCTGCCTCATTCCGATGGTGCCGATGAGCACAAATATGCCGTTGCTCCCTTTATCCGTTCCGTACGGCGACTTACGGCGCCAATGTCGGCATATCTGGTTTTAATCTCGGTTGCCAATTGTGGAGACGGTGCCTGATTGCATGTGGTGACTTTTAAAATTTTCTTCATGGGTTTTTTGTTGGTTGTGATGAGTTTAAAACATTCCCCGATAACTGATGGGGTTGGCGTGGCAAGGATGGTGGATGGTAGGTTTTGACCTGCAACCCGTCTTGCAGCCATAGTTTTTGGAAACTCTGAGCCGAACTGTAGGGTTTTAATATCTTTGATGATTTTGGCTTTTGTTGTTGGTATTTCATTTGAAAGTTCAGGGTTCTTCATTGCTCTCGATACTTAATTTTTTACATTCGGTCGATGATGATGAGTATTAACTAATCTGAGACATCTATGGTCCCGATTTTGGTTGAGTTTGTTGTTAAGATTTGAAAGTTTGTAGACCCGAAATCGGGTCGGGTTGGAGTTGGGTTTGGCTGAAAAGGGTTTCAGCCGGAGAAAATTGGTGGGTGTTGTTGGATGAGTTTGTTTTTGATATCTGGAGGCATATGGGTTTTATTCCAGTTCTTTCAACGGTTAAACTCCTGGTTTGCCATTCTAATTCTTTTAAAGATTCCTGCATTTTTCTTCAATATATCAAGGGCGGGGAGAGGCATTCGAGTAGGGTTTGTAAAGGGATGAATAATTGCATTTTATTTGGTATACAGATGCAACTATTTGGAGAGGGGATCAAAGGTATTTTGGTAACAGTGGAAAGAAAAGAATTGGGGGTGATAATTGTTGTTTAATTTTTTTGATTATTAAATTATTAATCTGTATTAGTAGAATTTCTATTGGATATGTGTTTACTTCTTTTTGTTTGGGCTTAAGGTTTGACACATGAGTTGTGGTGATGGTAGAAGAATCTTTGATGGGTTTTAATTCATTTTTCTCACCCATAAAGAGTTAATTGGAATTGTCTCTAAAGGTGTTTTAACAACAAAGTTTGTAACTTTCTGGGATCCATTTGATTAAATTGATTAAATTTCATATTTAAATTAATAAAGATTATTGGGTTGAAATTCATATTAAAAATGAATCTTGAAAAATTGGCCAGGAGATAAAATTCCTGTCTTTTTTTATCCAAAGATTCTTGAAAATAATCAACATTTTAATTTCTTAAAAACAAGAATTTATAAAACAACGGAATCTTGAACGTATCAATCAAACACAAATACATGTTAATTGCAAAAAGATAGCAATGATTATGATACAAATCCGAATCCAATGCGGGGTCAAAAATGGCTCGGATTATGAGTTGTAATGTGATGATTCGGTTAGCGCAATCGTGTTATGAGTTCTAATATAAAACGTAGATGCTATCACACCAAAAATGATTCGGTGTTGCGGCGTAGTTGTAATGTAAAACATACATATTATCATACCAAAAATAATTCGGTTTAGCGTGCCGCAACGCGCACGATGTATAAAACTAGTTATACCAATAAAAAAACAATATAATTAAGCAAATTCTAATTGGGGTGAGAAAAAAAAACATGGGTTTGGCCTGACCAGGCAAACCTGAGATCTTCTGACAAACCAAAACCAATATTTAATGCAAGTCTCGGTCGAAATTGGTTTTGGTTCAAACTTGAAGGATACATGTGGCCAAGTAGCCAACCCATTAGACCGTAGGGTATGGTAGGGCGGGGGTTTGGGGCATGGGTTGACACGTGGCTTGGGGCTTCGCTTGGCTGACCCACATTGAAGACGGTATTGTGGGGCGCGGGTTTGGGGCATGGCCAGCCCAAATGGCTGTTTTATATTTTTTAAAACAAAAAATTTAAATTTTTTAATGTTTTTTAAATAAAGAAAATTACATAAATAAAGAAAATTACATAAAAAAATTCCTAACGCTTATATTTTTTCTTTATCGCTTCTCTCGTCTCCAACATTAGTTCAAACTCTTCACCCTCTAGGTGATCAATGGGCTGGGCTAGAAATTTCATATCATTTCGTCTTTGTTTCAGGACATCCCTAGCTTCTTTGCTCTTCCGAATTTCGGGCCTTTGTTGTTGGAATACGTTGAATGTATCTAACTTGCATGCAATGTCATCCAACTGATCGCTGTATACTCCCCTACGCGAGCCTGAACTCCCAACTGAAGGCGATGCCGTACCCGATCTTGATTTTTGAGCGCGCCTTTTTGCGGCATCTCTTCCGTATTCAGGCCGATTTGGCGAATCATCCAAAAAGTCCTCCAACTCTTGATCTCGTGCATCAGATTGGGATTGGGACGAGGCCCTTGACCTTTTGTAAGACGTGTTAGTTTCGCTACCACTGGGGATATTCGCCCACTTTGGATGGAACTTTCAAATCTCCCAACAATGCATGAAACGGAAGTCGCTCCCCACATTTGTTTTGAATGTAACCAATGCATTTGTCACAAAGTCGGCTTCGGTTTTACCACTTTTTGGGTTTTGCTTTATTTAAAAAAGCACTAAATTTTGTAAGTTGGCCACTTATCTCGCTCCACTTCGAGGATAAGCTATCGTTTTCACGATAAGTCTCCCTTTCCAGTTCTTCATAGAATGCTTTACTAATCGCTTCCCACAAATGGCTTCGATGTTGAGAATTTCCTATTTTAATAAAAACAAAATTTAATATATTACAAAGTTATATAAAAAAATAACCATAAATATTAAAATAAGGGCTACAAAATATTTAAAAATACCTAAAGTTGGATGTTGAGATTGTTGAAGCCAAACCCTCGCCAATGCAAGTTCTTCATTAACGACCCATCTTTGTTGTTTTCGTTTGGCTGTTTCAAGTGCTTTCTCCGCCTCGGTTTTTTCTTATGACTTCTCTTTTTGATGGGTTTGGATGCGGAAGGACCATCGTTGGGTGGTTGAGTTTCGGGAACGGTTTCGGTTTGGGAAAAGGTTGATGGAGGTTGGTGAAAGGTTGATGGGCGTTTGTGAAATCGGGCTAGGTATAGAATCGTCGGTGTGTGGGAAGTTAGTAAACAAACGATTCCCGAGATACGATGCATAACCCGCCATATCGGGCATAGATGAGTGTAATAAAAATGGACGAGGCATGGGACAATTGGGTGGTGGGCTAGGATCTTCTTGGAATGCCCACGGGTTGTTCGGGTCATAACCACGATTATGAGGATGCATTTTTCGTTTTGTAGAATGAGAATAGAGATGATTATAGAAGATGTGGAGTGTATTGTGGTTGAATGTGCTAAAAAAGGGAATAGAAGTGTGAGTTTTATAATGAAAAAATAATTTTTTTTAACATAGCCGTGGCCAACGGCTAGTTTGGTTTGGCCAACGAGAACCCGCCATGTCATACTGATAGACCCGCCCCACGCCCGGCTTTAAATTCCCGCCCCTTGGGCCACGCCCCAACCCAAGCCCACCCGGGGTGGTGGCTTGGGCGTTTTCAGCCAACCCACGCCCTAACCCAAGCCTCATACCCCACAGTCTTAGCTCGATAGGGAGTAAAAAAACATATAACCTAAATATTACGTGGGGCCGAAACGACTACTTTATTGTTGGATTATTCATCTTCGTGATGAATTCATAGTCAATGACTCAATGGCCTAAAGTTTGCTTGAAAATAAACACAAGAGGGAAAAAGCTAGATCAAGGAAAAATCTAAGCAGTATTGAACTCTCTTTATCATCGATAATATTCTTTTTATCGAGTGAAATGATTTCGTCTTGTCCAAGAAAGGCCATCCAACTTTACTTTATGCTCTAATAAGTCCCTTCATAATCAACCTAAAACTTAAAAACAATTCAAGACAACTTAATTTAATCTCAAATTATACTGATTGAGTAGATATTTCCAACATTATTGAATGTATTGTGTTCTTTATCGAATGTTCATTGGCTGTTTGTTTGTTAATCACAATGGCGGACCTAGATGGAGTGGATGGGGTGCGTTTGCACCTCGTGAATTTTCTTTAAAGTATGTATGTGATTGAATCATGAGTGACCCCTTAATAAATTTTGACACAGATCACGTGAGATTTTACAACCATACCCATGAAATTTTGACATGATGTACATGAAAATTTTAGAGAAAAATGCCCGAATAATCTATGTGATTTGCCCATTTTTCAACTTTAGTTCATAACTTTCTAAAATTACAGCTATAGTCTCCGACTTTTGCAATTTCGTTCCCAGATAGTCCCTTGCGCGGATGGGAGTTAGTTTTTGGTGTTAAGTGGATGTGAAATTACTAAAATGCCCTTGTTATTAAAAATAAACCAAAAAGAGATGGCTCACCACTCATCTTCTTCTCCCTCATCTCTCTTTCTAACCCACCACCACCACTTCCACCATCACCACCACCTATTCCATCTCCAAATATGAAAGCAACTGTGCCTGTGATGGGGGTGGTGGGTTAGAGAAAGAGATGGGAGAGAAGAAGATGAGAGGTGGACCAACTCTTTTTGGTTTATTTTTAATAACAAGGGCATTTTAGTAATTTCACATCCACTTAACACAAAAAACTAACCGACATCCGCGTCAGGGACTATCCGGGAACAAAATTGCAAAAGTTGGGGAATACAGCTGTAATTTTAAAAAGTTAGAGACTAAAGGTGAAAAATGAGTAAACCACAAGGACTATCCGGACATTTTTCTCAAAATTTTATTTAAGATTTTAATTAAAACCGAACAACCCGACCCGAGAAACCCAAAACCCGAGAAAACAGGCCCACACCTCTCTCACACGCCCCCTCTCCACTCTGGCTTCAACTTGCAGCTGAAATCAATGTAAGTTGGTTATCACAACAAATCACCAATTCTCAACTTCAATCTACTATATCCCACCTTTCACTTTCTTCAACTTCTGAACCCCAATTTCTGTTTCTAGGGTTTTTCAAGCTTCAATTTAGGGTTTACAACCAATAACCCTCACCAGATAAACAATTCAAGAGCTAAATAGGGGCAAAACGGTGTGCTTGTCTGCTTGAACAGATATTATAACAGATTACAATGCGGCTGTTTCCGATTAATTCGTCCAGAGAGCTTAACAATGATGAAGCTGTAGTGTATCTTAATGTGTATGATTTGACTCCTGTTAATGATTATCTTTACTGGGTGGGCTTTGGAATCTTTCATTCTGGTATTGAAGGTACTTAAAGTTTTTGTTTTTATGATTGATTTGATTCTTGTTTGAATTGGGTATTGCATGTTTTCTTTAGTAATGATTAAGATAGAGTTAACTTTGAGTGATGAATCTAGTTGACTATAGAGTAAATATGTGTATCTTTTAGGTTTATGTTATTCATGATACATGTTATTATTGTTTGCCCCCTTTGCAATTCTGAGTGTTTTGTAAGTTTTAGCTTTTGGTTTTAAGTTTTTGGTATGCTAATAAAAAAGTTTTAAGATTTTTGTAATCGTGTGGTGTTAAGTTGTTTCGGGTACATTGAAGGTGATAATGGTAAATGTGATACGGATCGATTGGAGGAACTAGTTATAGGAAGAAGATCTTTTGATGTTTAAATGGTGAGTGATCTAATGATTGAATATATGAAAACACGGATAAGTTACTAAGCTAAAATGAAACCATTAGTTGTTAGAAGAGGAGCATAAACGCTATGACCATGAAGCCTGCAAAACCAGAGGCGTTAGTTTCGAGAGTCAGATCTTGGTTTTAAAAAGCGCGCCTTAAGCGCGCCTAGGAGCAAGGCGACCCAAGGCGCAAGGCAATTCGCCTTAAGTGACACAAGGCGCACGATGTACAAAAGGCGCAGGTGAGGCGCGCTTTTTAGCCTAAAAATTGACCTGAGGCGCAGGTGAGGCGCGCGCCTTATGTGCATGGTGTGTTTCTGTGCTGCTGAGGGTTGTACAACAGGCTTTTTAGGCTGTACATTTATGTTTTTTTCATTCTAAAACATACATTAAAGCTTAATTATAGCTAAATCATAGGTATTTGATGCTAAAAACTTATGGGATATATATTATATAATCACTTTGCGCTTTGCGTACGAAAAGCTCACCGCTTTTGCGCTTCGCTTTTAAAAAATCGGTTTTAGACCTCATCGCTTTTGTGCGCTTACCGCTTTTTTAAACCAAGAGTCAGATTGATTTAGAGGAATACTATTATTAAGTATTAACCCTAGATTATTTAAGGTTTGCTTGGATTTGGTATCATTATAATCTGCCATATCTTTGATGAAGTCTTCAAAAGTACCACACGTGTTTGGGAAAGCAGACCCGGAATTGAGATTTACCAAATAAAAAAAAAGAAGTTATATGGCTTCAATGTTGTGGAAATCTTTACCACACAGAGTTGTCATCCACACAAACCAATCACCTGGGTTTTAAAAAGCGCGCCTGTGGGGCGCCTAGGCACAAGGCACACTAAGGCGCAGGTCTCAGCGCCTCATGGCACCTGAGGCGCGCTTTTTCCACAAATCGCAAGAAAAGCGCATTTTTTGGGTTTTTGAGGTCTAAGGCGGGCGCCTTATGTTTTTTGGGTGTTTTTATGCATTAAAGTGTTGGACAATAGGTTTTTTGGCTTGTACATGTAGGTAAAATCATATATAAACCTTAGTTATAACTATATTTTGGATAAGGGATGCTAAAAACCTATGGGATATATATGAAAATTTATATAATCTTCTTGCGCCTAGGGTACGAAAAGCCCAACGCTTTTGCGCTTCGCGCCTCATTTTTAGACCTCGTCGCTTTTGTGCGCCTCTCGCTTTTTAAAACCAAGCCAATCACTTAAACAAGTCCTGGGTTAAAAGATTTATTTGTTTCACCTTTGACCTTTTTTAAAGTCAATCTAGAGGTTGTAATATGTATCTATGGCAGCTTTGATCATATTGAGAGATGACCAGTATGGCTGTATTGTTTCGCTTACTTGTTTTTTACATAAAATTATCGTGGTTAGTTTGATTTAAGCTTATTGTTTTTATGTATTTTTTATATACATCTATAGTTTTATAAGTTGGGGTGTCACGAGTGTGTTATTTTATTTTCTTTTATCATCTGCAGCCTTCTCCGTTTTACTTTTGCTGAAAAAAAAAGCATGTAAATCTCCATAGACAGGGTCACTTTCTTTATTCACGCACAGTATTGTTTATCAAGAATCCACTTTATGAGCTAATTAAGTAATACGTTTGCATTCTCTGATATGATAAACCAGTATATGACATGGAATATGCATTTGGGGCCCACGAGTACCCGACCAGTGGGGTGTTTGAGGTGGAACCCAAAAGTTGCCCGGGTTTTATCTTCCGGCGATCGATTCCTTTGGGCACCACAAACATGTCTCCTTCAGAATTCCGGTCGTTCATGGAGAATCTTTCTAACAAATATCATGGTGATACTTATCATTTGATTGCCAAAAACTGCAATCATTTCACTAATGAAGTATGCATCCAGTTGACCGGAAAACCAATCCCTGGATGGGTCAACCGTTTGGCTAAAGTCGGTAAGATATATCATCCTCCCGTTTTGTATATGGTTTGACTTATTGACTTTTAAAACCATGGTCATTTGACTTTCTTGCAGAAAGTTATATTTTTTAAAAAGTGATTTTGGATGTAAAGTTTTTTTTTTTAAATTAGTTTGCGTTTCAACAATTCATCCAATATTATTACATTACTGTAACGTTGTGTTTTATTGGTTCTTTTCTTAGAGTAAAATGTCATTTCGTCCCTGAGGTTTGGCCAGTTTTGCAACTTTCCTCCAAATGTTTGTTTTTCCGCATCGGATCCAAAAGGTTTGAAATCTTGTCATTTTCATCTGGCTCGTTAACTTCATCCATTTTCTCTCCGTTAAGTCAGGGGTATTTTCATATTTTTTGCTAACTTAAAGGGCAATTATGTCTTTTTTCACTTTATGTACAAGCATTTAGCATAATGAATAAGACCGAATTGCCCTTTAAGTTAATAAAAAAGACGGAAACCCCTGACTTAACGGAGAAAAATGGATGGAGTTAACGAGGTGGATGAAAATGGCAAGATTTCAAACCTTTTGGATCCTAATGCGGAAAAACAAACCTTTGGACGAAAGTCGCAAAACTGGCCATACCTCAGGGACGAAAATGGCATTTTACTCTTATTTTATTTATATATTTTGCAAGAATTACTAGCTTGTAATCAATGATAGTTTGTAAAGTCCATAACTAATATATATAGTATGATACAGACTTTATAAATCTTATTCAACTTATTTTAACATTTAAATTCAAGCGTTTTGTAGACAATTTCAATTTTCAGTTAAATTTTAATTGTTTTGATAAACAGGTTCTTTCTGCAACTGTTTACTGCCGGAAAACATTCAAGTTGCAGCTGTCAGACATCTTCCTGATCATGCAACATATTCCAGTGAGTCTCTACTTGTTTTTTTAGCAAGATATAAACATACGAAAGAAAATTGGATTTTAATAATCCCAACTTTGACCTTTTGGCCGGAATTAATTCCAACTCGGTAAATGGTTACCGACGGTCCCAACTCTGAACATATTTTCCTTCGTCAATCCCATACTAACTGAAAGTTAACCCAGTTGGTTTTTGCTGACGTGGACAACTTATGTAGCAAAAAAGTCAACATTTTGATGACGTGGACTGCTTATGTGGCAAATAAGTCAAATTTTGATGATGTGGACTACTTATGTGGCAAAGTTTTTCTGATGTGGACAGCTTATGTGGCAGTCCAAGTCAGCAAAAACTAACTGGGTTAACTTTTAGTTAGTATAGTCCAAGTTAGCAAAAGCTAATTGGGTTAACTTTTAGTTAGTATGGGATTGCCGAAGGAAAATATGTTCAAAGTTGGGAGTGTTAAACGTTTCCTGAGTTGGGATTAATCCTGACCAATAGATAAAAGTTGGGATTATTAAAATTCAATTCTAAATATATGAATAATCAATCTTTAACAAAGTTGAGGAATGAAGAAGATACAATGAGTGTTTTATTGTTGAAACAGATGAAGGGTCGGGTTCTGGTAATTCGTCTTTCACAATGGAGAGTGAAGAAGACGAAGTAGATCATCATCTGTTAACTGCGCCAAACAGTGATGTAGCATTTTTGCAGGACGCACCGGTGAGACTAGCTAAAGACCTCCTCTAATCTCTATTTTTATCAATATTTTACTCGATAATCGGTATTTTTCTAGTTGAGTGTATAGATTTTTCCTTCTTGAGTGCCACTTCTTCCTCTGGTAAAATGCTTATGTTGTCTGTTGTTTTGTGTATGAGTAAGAAAAAATGTTTTGTTATTAATCAAATGACTTGTAAAAAACAAATATGCACTTGTTGAAGTGTGAAAGTGGCGTGTTTCTCGGCACGTTTAAAACTAAAGTTTGTGTATAAATTTAGCGAGTTTATAACGGGTGGACTGACGTGTCACTATTAGAGCTTTGTTCGGTTTGTGGGTACTCTAAAAATAGTATTTTTACTTTTTAGTGTAAAAGAAATAAAATATAAAATTGTTTTTCTGTACAACCTTGAAATCTGCCAGGACAATTCGAGGTAGTTATGTTGTCTCATAGTTTCAACTTTCAAGGGATAATTTTCAGAAATAGAATTTTGTTATCTAAAAAAAATTAAACATATATGTGTAATATGATTATATATGTATGTAATCATTGATGTATGCAATGATTATTGAAATGTCGTTTACTCAAGATGATCATACAATAACAATATCTAGTGTAAAGACGACTGATTATAGATATATTTCTTTGTGAATAACGGTTTCCTAGCTTCTTGCTAGTGGTCTCTGATAATATATCGTTGTTCCAAAAAAAGGAATAACGGTTTATTAGATTAGGTATATAGTGTATTGATCTATAGGGTACATCGAGAAAGAGAATAACGGTTTTTAAATTATTTTAAGGAAAAATTACAAGTTTTGTTCTTTATCTTTATACCACTTTTCAGGCGGTGTCCTTTTTAACGAATGTTGACAGGCGGTGTCCTTTACTAGGTATTTTGTTGCACCTTTAGTCCTTTACACCCAACCCAGTTAAAAAACCTTGTTAATTGTTGGGTGTAGAGGACTAAACTTGCAACAAAATAACTAGGTAAAAGACTAAGGGGCCGTTTGGCAACCTCTGAATGGGTAAGTGCTGAACCAGTAAGAGGTCTGAATGGGTAAGAGACTCTGAACCAGGAAGTGCTGAACCAAAAAGTGCTGTTTGGTTGGACCTCTGAATGACTATGCACAATGACTACTTTACCCCTCTGAATGAAATGTATCTGTTTGGTCAGTGCTCTGAATGACGGTTCTGGAAGATTAATAATAATAAAATGAAAACAAATAACATTATAGAAAATCCAAATTACATATAAATCCTTCAAAATTCTTAAAAACATACTAAAATTCAACTAGAAATTAATAATTTGCGTAGAATTTTAATTTTAAACATTTCAAATTAGTTGACTAGCTATCTGGTTACGCAAAGTAGTCATATACTCGATGTCTTGTGAACCCCATTCTATGTCGTGAACGAACTGTCCAACATTTTCTCCACCTTGTATTTCAGAAAACACAGTGTTCTCGCCATACTCCACAAATAATTGATCACGAATATTGCATTTCCTTATAAAATTATGGACGGCGAAACAGGCGATCACTATGTCCCTTTGGATTGGAAAAGAAAAGGGAGCCATTTGCTTTAGGATTGGGAATCTCGCCTTCAAAACACCATATGACCGCTCAATAACATTTCTGAGTTGTGCATGGGCATGATTGAATTTTTCTTCCTTAGTTAACGCACGTTGTCGTCGAAAATCGGCTAACCAATATCTCGTATTACGGTAGGGAGTCATAAAGCCACGAGTGTTGGTGTATGCAGCGTCACAAAGATAATATTTATCTGTAAACACCAGTATCAAAACTGTTACATAAACAATAGGTAATGTATAAATAATTAAAGTTAAAATGATTAAAAACCTGGTGGGGGGAAGAAAAACCCGGAAGTCGGGTTAAATGCTACTTCTTTTAAAACTCGTGAATCATGTGCAATCCCCTCCCATCCGGCCCATACAAACGTGAATATCATATCAAAATCACAAATTGCTAAGACATTCTGAAAGCATTCACCCTTTCCTCTTCCCCTATAACGAGTCTGTTGATCAACAGGCACGACTGCATGTACAAGAGTTCCATCTAGCGCACCTATTGCTCCAGGGAATATTTGTTTTAGCTTTCTATGTCGTTCTGAGGTATTTGCGATTGCATTAGAAGATGTTGGATTTATAACTTCTCTTGCAAAACTCATCATTGCATTTAGGACCTCATGAAAACATCTATGAATTGTTTCTGTTGAGTGCTGAAACCTTCGTTTAACCATTCGAAAACGTTCATTATGGCCTATGACTGTTAAAAACATAGCCAACTTTTCTTCAAAGCTTATTGACCTACTACTTTTCAACCAATTTTTTTCTTTAAAATGATTGCACAATAGTACAAATGCATCACGTGAAAGACGCATCAACTCATGACACTGTGTAGAAGATCCATGCAACAATTCTTGTGTGTATGCATGACCGGTCAATGCCGAATTCAGGTCTCTTATCTTTTCATTTCTTTTTCTTTTTGAGTCTAACCGTTTCCAATACCAACAAAGGAGAATGAAAACTATAATCTGATCGTCAGGATCCATAGGCTACCTGTCATAAACATTAAACAAAATTCTAGATGAACAAAAGATCCATATCATAACATCAAAAAATATCCATAGCAAAATATTAAAAACCATCGATACATAAGATCCACAAAATTCAATCTAAACAAAAAACATCCTTGACATAATATCCACAGAATCATCTAAAAAAACATCCATAACAATTATCCACAGAATCATCTAAAAAAACATCCATAACAATTTGTGCAACAAAACCCTATGCATAAAACATCCATAACAAGACACCCACAAAACCCTATCCGATCAATCCATACTTTGCTCCAGCATTCTTGACCCATAGCTCACAACTTTGTGGCTGAAGTCGTAACCACACTTTCCTAATATCAGCACTTTCACCAAAAAGCAAAAGTGCTGTTTGATATTTCACATCTAACTCTCCCCATCCCATTGTCTCCAACTTCTCCATGCATGCATCAATATCATTAGAAAGATTGTGTTTCTCTATCAAGATCTTTGCCACCTTAGTAATGCAGTCCCCAACTTCATCTATTGTTGCCTTATCTTTTCGTTTCTCCCTTTTTTTAGACCGACCGGATGCCTCCTCAGTAGCACCTTGAGTTGGGGGTTCCATTTGACCGCACTCGATATCCTCAATACCATTTAAATTGTGGTCAAACACTTCCTCAGAAGGATGAGGAAGTGTAGAAGATGGCCCCCAACTGTCAAAGCCGTTCGAAGTAGATCCCTCAAACAGTTGAACACAAAGCTCGGGGAAAGAAAGTGGCGCGCTTCTCAAAGCTTCTACGTATTTGTTTGACTGTGTAGAAAAATAATATAAAATAGTATAAGATAATTGAAATATAATAATAACTATTATTTAGAAAAACTAAATACCTTTATCTCTAGTTGCCATTCTTCTTCTGACAAGTTAAAGGTGTTTGTTACAGGATTATAAACGTTGCCGGTTTTGTTCTTAAGCTTTGACCAAGCAGCAAATTTTGATTTTAGATAATCATAGCGGTTCTTCATTTGTTTTTGATCCGCTATGAAATTGTGTTCAGTTTTCAACTTTTCCGCCACATTCTTCCATGAGCTTTGTTTAAGGCTGCTTCCTTCACGGCCATTGAGTGTTACTTCTACAATACATGCTTCAAGAAATGTTTTGTCAACACTCTCTTGCTTCCAACTAATCCTACCATTTTTATGTGCCATTTCTTTGAACATATCAAAACAAAATAAAAGCAAGATTCAATAACGTCAAACATCAAGTACCATACAAGCACATCAATAATTAAGCATATGGTTTTTATGTTCAGTTAGGGTATATGATGATTGGATATCAGTTACAACACTAGCTCTTCACTTATAAGCAGGATATTATCAGTTTTGTCAAGAATCTGTAAAACACAGAGATTGTGTTGATAAAGTATACGTTTCTAACAGAAAAATACCAAATGTTTTAACCCTACATGTCTTAACCTCACCCACTTTTTGTTCTCTATTAATACACTAATCTCCTAATAAGCAAATGAGAACCAAGAATTAAATCACTTTGACTACTCACTGATCGCAACATTGAAAACATGATCGATCAAGTCGGATCAAATCCAATAACCTCGCCCCCTTCCTCAAACCATCATGACTCTGTCTCCACCTTTATCTCTATCACCAGACCACCCAATATCCGCGGCCACAACCACTGAACCAAAAAACGGACATGAGATCACATTTGCTATCTCCCCGTTCAATCGTTCACCTTACAGACTGATGACCAGCATACCCCCTAGTGGAGCCAGGACACCCAATAGTACTTATATCAAATCAAGAAATTTGACACCAAAGTTTTTGACACCTTTGGCTAGTTTCTAATAACACAAATCGACATAAGAGAAAGAAGCACCAGCCAAAGTATACGTTTCTAACAGAAAAATACCTAAACAGAAAAAAGCCTTTTGGCGAACAATCAATCCACTGCAAAATCAAGCATCAGCAGCAGCAATAATCCAAGTAAAAAAAGAAAGAAGGAGAATTCTGCTTCAGCCAAGGTGAAACTTCATAATCAGCCTATAAATTACCGAGATTCTGGTTTATAGTGGCCAAACTAGCAGATTTTTTAACTTTGCATAAGACAGTAGTTTGAGACTACATGTGTACAGAATTTAATCTCCAGAATTTAACACTTTAGACAACAAAAATCGAATCAATCTCCAGAATTTAACAGTTTAGTCAACAAAAATCGAATCAATTTCCAACACACAAACACGTAAAACTTTAGGAGAATCTACCAGACGAACACGAATCAAACAGCTAATCAAATTCATCATATGTAAATGAAAGGTGAAATCGAGGCGATTCACTGATCATATCCGGAACTTGGACAATTATTATTCAAAAACTATAGGTCATCAATAAAAAAAATATATGGACATGAAAGAACAAGTGCAGATGCAGGCAATGTTACCAGATGACGAGATTTGCTTGGAATCGAAGCCTTGATGTGCTTATCTTCAACTCTGAATCGAGATGGTGGTGGTTTGCGTTATCGCCAGAAGAAGAGAAAGATGAGAGGAACGTGAGTGTGAACGTGGGTATTTAGGTCAAGTTTTCATTCAGCGATATCTTCAAATCTGAATCGGTCAGAGGCCCACTTAATCATTCAGATGTATCCATTAAGCATACCAAACACCCTTAACTCTGACCCATTAAGATGTAGCCTCTTAATGGAATCATTAAGAGGCTACCAAACAGCCCCTAAACTTGCAACAAAATACCTAGTAAAGGACACCGCTTGTCAACAATTAACAGGGTTTTTTAACTGGGTTGAGTGTAAAGGACTAAACTTGCAACAAAATACCTAGTAAAGGACACCGCCTGTCAACATTCGTTAAAAAGGACACCGCCTGAAAAGTAGTATAAAGATAAAGGACAAAACTTGTAATTTTTCCTTATTTTAAATAGTGTATTGATTATTTTCCCATTAAATAATTTAAAAGGGAATAACGGTTTTTAAATTATTTAATGGGAAAATACGAAAACGATTTTAAACAAGCCTACACCAACCAATTTTTACTCACAAACGAGATAGAGTTCACTCGTTCATGTACGTCGAGAAAGAGATTTTCAACCGGTTTTATCTTTCGTAATAACTTATTACTCATGTGTTCGCTAGTAAAATATCCATGCCTGTTACGTTAGTTATTTCATCAACTATATTTGTCAACAAATGTCACGCATTTGAAAAACAAAACATTTATTCCGCTTTTAATTTGCATTTAAATTTAATGAGCATGTGATATTCAAGAGGTTATGATAGAAAAATAGCGTAAACAAATTCAAACTTGAGAGAGAGGGGAATCATGTTCCTACCGGTGCATCACCCCTCCATGATTTTAAAACCCTTGTTACACGGAAATTCACTTCACTACACTTATTAGTAAAGTATCGTAATGATGGGTTCATTTTACACATTTATGTCATTTTTCATGAATTTGCATGTACGCAATCATGTTTCTTAAAAACTTAGTCAATATCTTAAAAGATATTCATGATATTTGTATATTTTTCTTCCCTTTTTATTAACGTGTTTATGTAAATACTGACAAGACTCTCGAATTTTCAGAATAAATATAATATGATAAGCGGGCAAAAATAGATACATGACCAAAAAGTATTGTATCTCATGACTATATACATCTCACATGTCGTTCTAGCCCACCAGTACTTGTTGAGCTACTCAAGACCGGCTCGTGATAAACTCGACTGGAGCCGAGCTTAAACTTGCCGTTGCTCAAACTTTTATTAAGGCTCATTTAATAAAAGAGCCCGAGCTTCACACATCGAGCTCGAGCCGGCTCGCAAGCTTAAATGAGTCTTGGTTATATAATTTGTATTTACTGTATTGAAGATATATTTGTATAATACTTATTATTATGTATAAAATTCTGATAAAAATAACGAAGTAATGTATATTATAATATATATAATTATAGGAGTAAACTTCCGTTTTGCTCCCTGTGGTTTGGTCACTTTAACGGTTTTGCCCCAAACCTTTAAAAATAACCATTTTACTCCCTGATGTTTTGGTTTTGTTGCCAGTTTGCTCCCTGCGGGGAGCAAAATGGAAAAACAAACAATTTGAATGGAGTTAGAGGCGGGGAGCAAACTGGCAAAAAAACCGAAACATCAGGGAGTAAAATGACTATTTTTAAAGGTTTGGAGCAAAACCGTTAAAGTGATCAAACCACAGGGAGCAAAACAGAAGTTTACTCTAATTATAGTGTAAGGATCAAATACAAATGAGTGTTAACATATAAAATGGTCTTAAAATAAGAACTGAAGCAAGGTTTTCTTTCTTTATTTTTTTTCAACTACTTATATATAATGTTTAATTGCAAAATGTAAAAAAAAAAATAGTAGAGTAATTATGTAAGAATAATTACATAATTACTCTAATAGTGTAAAAACACGTTTTATAAAAAAATTCTAGGACTAAAATACATGTTTGATTAGATGGGAAAAAATTTTCCTCCTTCACTTCTCATGTTAAACTCAATTTGTATGTTAAGACTCAATTATACCAAAACCTCACCCTCAATTATAATCATATATATGTATATAATTTTAAAAATATAAATAAAATAATTAAATGATTAATAAACAATAACAAGTCAAGCTCAGACTTGAAAAACTAGTCAGAAACCAAACCTCTTGGTGTGGGGGTCGTCCAGGCCCGACGATGCCCGACGACGCTCCCAAACACCATTCCGGATGGCTCGTCGGCGTCGTGAACGTCAGGGGTGGGACGTTGAGGATGGGCGCATAAGGACAACATTTTGTGCATCTTCTTCTCACACACACATATACATACAACATATACATATATATTTTAGGCCCATCCCCCATTTCCTTAGCTCCATCCTCTTTGCCCCATCCTCACACCCATCCTACGTGACGCTGACGTGGAAGCCCATCCTCCATAACCATACCGAGTATCCTAATGAGTACAAGCCAAGGATATAGAGATTTTTGTGCCGGCAGAAGGATGAAGAAGGATCCGACAGATAGTGACTCGGCAGAGAGATTTTAAGGTAAAGTTTTGTCTTTTCACTCATGGAATTGACAACATATATTTTAAACACAATTATTAGGGTGAGAGGGGCACTCCCCTAAGAGGGGAGTCCCCTCTCTTACGCACCACCAATCAGCATATGCCACGTCAACTCCCCTCTTAAACTCCCCTAACACCCCAATTTGATGGCGCCACTCCCCTCTTTAACTCCCTTTGTTTTTTTATTCAAAAAAAAAAAAAATGGTTTGATTGGTTGAAAAAATGGGGCCCACCATCTCTCTCCCTCCCCTCTCGCGGTGAACAACCACCGAAACCTATCACCGATTCGGGTCCCCGCTTGGATGGCGGCGGTGTTCCCGATCGGTGACTAGGCTCACCGAACCACTCCCCGAAGAACGCCCCGTGCACCCTTATAAACTTGACATATGCAAATCTCTAAATTACAACTAAGTTCACTAATTGTTTATAAAAAAAATAAATAATATTAAATCGAGCATTCACATCCCTTTCCTTATATTACGTGAGAGTTGTTTTTTATTATAAGTGGTTGTGAGTGGATGAGAGAGAAAATATTACCGTTCTGAAACGCCCTAACACATAATGACTTAAAAACGACGGAGCGGAAATATGAGCCTTAAAAATTCTTTCTTTAGTAGACACATTACTTGCATGAATGCTCAAATGCAAAATGTCAAACATTTATTAGAAATGATTTACAACATTCCATTATATTAACGCTTCAAAGAAATATATAAATCAAACTATTTGACCGTTCTATTTCGTACAATCCTTACTCTCGACTCGATCTACGTCCGCTTCTCTTCGTTAGTGGTAGAAGAAATCCGTGTAGTACCTGTGGACATCACATACAACTTAATCATTAGTCGTTAACAACATCATACGACATTATTCTCATATAATTTAATATCGAATAACATTCAACAATATAAATTTTGATTCATTCAACTATTGTCACACCCAACCGATGGCGGAAACATCGGGGCATGACACTGAGCGAAACATATTGTCCAGAAGTTTCCATAACAACTATATTTACCAAATATTTTAAAGTAACACGTCCCATACCATGTCATAATTCATAAATGATAATGTAATTATTACAGAAAGATCTAGTCAAATTGTTCTGTTTCGACAACTCAGATTTTTATTACAGACAATTGTTTATTTATTGGTTTCTAGGACTCCGTCCCTAGCCTTGATTTCATCACCAGTACACAAAGCATGTAAACATCCTAAGCACCTGTCACATACGTTAAAGTAACAGTCAATACACATAGTGTAAAGGTGAGCATACAGGTTTGATAATAGCATATAGAGTTCGAAAGCGTTACGCATAACCAGCACGTACACAGAGTAAAATGAGGCATGTTAGTTATCGACATGAACCTATCGATACCAATGACTGCGGGTTGACTGCCCAAGGCAGTTCGCGATACATACTCACCACTGTGAGCCATGTAGGTAATTGTCCTTAACAACCCCTGAGTGAACAGGTGCTGAGTCCAAACTAATAGTACTATCGTTGCTAAGGCAGGTAGACAGCATTCCATGTCTAAACATAACAAACAAGCATTCATTAAGTCACGTATACATGCGATAGCGGTTAGCGTTTAAAGTATTGCGTAGTGTGTTTGATGTGATGTTGTATAAGTAACGTATGCAACACCCAAAAGTGCGTAAAGCAAAAAGGGATCGAGTATACTCACAGCGGTTGATGGATTGAAGGGAGCGCTAGAGATTAGGGTTAGCCTGAACAGATTGATAGCATAACGATAAGCGACTGATGTGTGGTTAGGTGTATATGTAGGTTTAAGTATATTTTAAGCCCTTTTACACTTTCTTTTGCCAAGTTTTAAATTTATAAAACACGATATTTACTAACACTAAACACACATATGGGCAAGTGCACCCATCGTGAGCGTGGTATAGTGTTGGTAAGATACCGAGGTCGTCCAAGGACACAAGAGCTTTTAGTACCGGCTTATCCTCAACGTCTAATTAAATTAAAAAGTTTAGAAAAAGGTTTTAAACTAAGAAAAATAAAAACTAACTAAAATGCTGAAAATAAAAGTAAAACAGATAGACAAGATGAATCACTTGGCTCCAACTCGTGTTTAGTGTAACCTTTGATTATTTCCGCACTTTTGCATTATTTAAGAGATTATCTTAGTTATTGTAGTAGGCCCCTCTTTTGGAGGTGACGTTACCCTCAACCCAGTAGTTTGAGTCAGCAATGATACAATCCTAAAGGGTCGGATTATTGAAAGATAATTAATTAAGTTATTAATGCATAATGTGGTAGGCCCCTCTTTTGAATGTGACGTTACCCTCGGCTAAGTAGTCTGAGTCAGCAGGGATACAGTCCTAAGTAGCCGGGTTAAAGTGTTAATAGTAGTTTAACTTATGAGGGGATCAAAGAGTTTGGACCCCCGCCATCCAATACCGTTAAGTATTGAAGGAGGTCCTACTAAATTTGACCCAGGTCCTTTGCAGGATCTATACACTGAACAAATGCAAGACTCTTACCAAACCGTTCCCTTAACCCCCGACCAGGTAGCCAACATACCTCCATATAGACCGTGGAGATATGAATGGTGTAAATCTTTTATTTTATATAGACAGTAAAATAATGCCAAGACACCACGGACAAACGATAAGGAAGAATCACCTTCAACATAAGAAACTAGTTATTAAAGTCATTAATACATAACCAATTAAAAAGTGCGAAAAGATTAAAAATAAAAAGTATTACACTAGACACTTTTTCTTCACCAAGTGATGTAAGAGACTTAGGCAAACATGGCCTTGATTGTCAAGAACTCTTACGATCAATCTTGGATCCCGAGACGACTCACACACTCTATGATGGATAATGGATGATGGTGGTGGATGATGGTGTTATGGTGGTGGTGGGTGGTGGGTGAAGTGTGAGAGAGGTGGTGTGCCAAGGGATGCCTTTGAAGTGAACCAAGCACCCCTATTTATAGCCTGTATAGAAGCCTGGACACGACCCCGTGTCCGCTGGACACGGCCCCGTGTCCACCCTTTTCTTTTTCTTCATTAATACAATTTGTCTGCATTAGCTCCACACGCCCCCGTGTCCGCTGGGCATGACCCCGTGTGCAGAAGCGTATCTGTACTATCAAGATTTGCTCAGATTCTGCGAATCTTTGCGTTGACCACGGCCCCGTGTCCGCTGGACACGCCCCCGTGTTGGGAAATAGAAGCTACTACAGGTTTGTCTTTTGTGCCAGGGCTGACCATCCTGGACACGGCCCCGTGCTGAGCTGGGCACGCCCCGTGCTCAGCTGGGCACAACCCCATGCTCAGCTGGGCACAACCCCATGCTCAGCTTTCTTCTTGTTTTTGCTTTGGGAGTTGTTGTCGAGGGGTCGGGCATGCCACGTTTCTTCCTTTTCTTTGTATTTATGTTGGTTTTGGCTGTATATTTGTTCCTTTTGTTCGTTTAAGCTCATTTGACCCCCTATAAATTCAAAAGGAAAACAAAAACACACTTTTTTCCAATATTAGTACTAAAAAAGGGTTAGTTTTATGCCTTATTTGATGTAATTTATATGTTGCATTTTACGCACATCAGTGACGCGTAAAACGATACAGAGTGCAAGTGGGTAGGACAGCAGTTCGATCGGATGGTAGTCCGATCGGACGGCTGATCGTTCGAGTGACAGTCCGTTCGGACGGTCGTCCGGTCGGATGGCCGTTCGAGTGGATTGTTACTTCCTTTGAGAAGGATGTGTTTGTGTATGATGTCTTGACTTTTAAAGTTTTTGTTGTAGCATTTTGAAAACATAGAAGTATCTCTACCTTTCAGGTAGATCGATCGAACGACCGTTCGATCGGGCGACAATACGATAGGTTAGGCACTTCAGCAAGAACAAGTTCACAGCAGGTTGTCACTCGATCGGACGTTTGATCAATCGGGTGGCATCCTTTGTGCATTGAACATGTTGAAAATTGTTTAAGTGTGGAAGTTTAAATGTCTCATGATTCGAATGGCAATTCGATCGGATGGTAGTCCGATCGGACAACAATTCGTTCAACATTCAGACTTCAGATGTTGGGCAAAAATGGTTAAGTGTGGAACCCAAGGTGCAAGTCGTTTGGATTGGCCAGTCGTTCAGATTGGCTGTTCGATCGGACAGCAGTCCGATCGGACGGTACTCCGTCCTGGTCGACCTGTTCGTCTTACAATTGGTTGTTTTGATTGTTTTTTGTTTTATCGAGATGTTTTGATAACGTGTTAAGCAACAGAAACCTCGTCACTACTTGGTACTCCTGATCGGTCAGGAATCACCCAAACCAGGTCAGTTGAACGGTTCGAGACAATGTTCCATGTTTAACCCGGAATCGGTAGTCTCGTGAATAGAATCCAGATCTTGAACCAACACAACCACAAGAATGAGAAGTAAGTCGGCACAAGCTTCGATTCTATCAGTTTTGAATGCATTGAGTGTAAAAGAGTTGAAAGAAAGTTGGAAAACAATCTTTCAATCCTTTTCATTGTGAATATGTTTAGATCTATGAAAGATCTTTGTTTGTTTATGTGGAAATCTGTTAGATCTAAGTTGTTCTTGGTGGATTAAGGTCAAAACATGAAGTTCTTCAAGAACACATGATGACGTCACCCTAGAACACCTTGAATCTTGATGATTTCACGGTTAAAAGTTAAGATTCAAAAGATAGAAAGGTGTAGGAGTGCGTGTAGATTAAGGAAGTACAAGATTTAGGACGAGATCTTACCGGAATTGCGAGAAATAGGAGAAAAAGCAAGGTTAGAGCGTTGGTCGGACGTCAGTTGCCAAAAGTGGAAAGTATGAGAGTGACAAGGGGTATTTATAGGGTTTCCCAAAGTGGAAATGAGTGGAGAGGGGCTGGTCGATCGGTTAGGCAGTTCGATCGAACAACTGTCCGATCGAGCGGCGAGCGGCTGGTCGATCGATCGGCTGGTCGATCGACTGGTCGCCTGGTCGATCAGTCACCTTGTTTGAGTGTTCGGTGCGATGAGTTTTGCTATTTTGATTGCGATTGCGAGCGTTTCAATGTAATAAAGTTCCCTAGTCAAATTACTTTTAATCCCAACTACTATATCAATATACAAGCATCCTTACTTCGTATTCGTTTAGCGTTTGCGATTCGATTGCGATTGAGTTCGATTGTGTTTCGATTGATTACCACACATAACATAAATAAACATGCACAAGTAACACATAAGGCACACACACACGTATAACAATAACCAAAATGCGTAATTCGAGTTGCGAGTGCGATTGCGATAGCGATAAAGCGATTAATCAAGCGATAAATAGCGATTACTATGCGATTATTAATAGATACTCCACATAATAAAACTAAAGCGAAAACAAAATAGACTAACTACAAGTCAAATAAGTCAAAACAGGAATTGAGCAAGGAGAGACAGATCGTAATTAGCAATCTTTTCTCCCTTTGACTTCAATCTTGACTTTGACTATGACTTCTGAAACACGGGGTGTTACAGCCTCCCCTAGTTGAGGGAATTTCATCCCAAAATTAGGCTGAAGCCGTAACAAACAACTGAGGCAAACCCGAGGGGTTAAAGTGGAACAAGATGGAAGTTGTGTTATTAAAAGAAACTAACAACACACACAAACACACCTTCGTGTGTGTTCTAGATCGATCAGGAGACTCCCATGGAGTCTCAAACCCTAAACATGAAAGATCATCCAATTGGAAGGCTAAATGATGCTTAAATTCATAACCGAGCATGGATTAATGATCACCAACACGAGGGGATCATAAGGTATGTCTTAAATCTAGGATTGGTGATCATGGGTGAAGTGGGTTATGCTCTAATCCGTGAGTTAATATGAAATTGATCATGTATAAGGGTTAGAATCATCATATAGAACATGGGTTATGCAAGGTTTGTGTTAATTTGAAGTTTAGATGTGAAACCCGTTTGTTATGGTGAGGATGGTGACTTGAACCACCATTTATGTTTAATTCTTGTTGAAAGAATGATGTATTATGTGGGGTATGATGAAATCTTGTTAGATGAATTAGGAGAAAAATGATGATGCTATGTTTGATGTTTAATTGGAAATGAAACATGATGATTAGTAGTAGGTTTTGATGGGTTATGTATGACATTAGAAGATGTATGTATGAATTAGTTGTACGTTATGCTTAAAAGGTGGTACACGCACATCAAGTGTATGATAAAATGTATATAGTGTTGTCCGTATAATCGATTATGATGTTACTAGTATATGATGATAAATCGATAGTTAAAGATGGTTAATAGTTGACTTTGAAAGTCAACTAAGTATAAGAATCATGATTTGACTCGATATCGTAAAAGTAGGATTATAAGAAGTCGTATGATACATGTTATAGCAATCCGCGTTAAATGTAATGACATGATGAGTTACATGAATTTAAGTGTATATGGATATGATTATATGAGTTATGTTGGTTAAGAATGAATAATGAAAGTTAAGTATGAAAGATGCGATTGACATGATGGTTAACATGCACAAATGAGTATGCTAATAAGAGCGTGATTTTGATGAAATGAAAGTATAGGAATCACGTCGAGACGGGCTCAAGCATGAGATGTTAACGGGTCAAGAAGAGGCAAGGAATCGGATGCGAGCACGGACGCATAAGGTAAGTGATTTCTGTAATCACTTCTTAGTTCGATTAAGTAATATGGTGTTTTAAGTAACTAAACATGAAGGATGAGGTCAAATATGTGTCGTAGTCTCTCATCGTAAAGTATGGGATTAAAGTTGACCAAAATGCCCTTGATGGGTATTTTGGGCAAACGATCTTAAAAAGTAGTTTAGAAGCAAGCTACTCGATTAGTGTAATGTTTTGGGTAAGTATGAAAGTGAGAAGTATGGTTTGTAAGTCATAAACGTTTTAATGCGCAATCACCCTTAACGGGTCAAAATAAGCTTTTGAGCGAAAACGGGTGGAATGAGATGTAGGGCATCCGAGAATGAATCTTTTATGACAAATGACCTTGAAATTATCAATTCATATGAAGTTAAGGTCAAACAAACAAGTTATGTGGATAAATGCATGAACGGGTAGAAATCATGGAAAAGGGTAATAAGCCGAAGGCTTAAAAGTTATAAATTTCGGTAGTCCAAATGTTGGATCTTAACTCCATAAGATGGGAAATTAAATTACGGACGCGTAGGGAAAAGAATCGGGTAAAACGGACCAATAACGAAGAAGTTATGACCGTTTCCGTGAAACGCAGACGTGCTGGGAATATGCAGCAATTTGCTGCAGAGTTTCTGTGAAAACAGGGGCCTAGCGTGACGCCAGGGCCCTTGGCGTCACGCGAGCCCCCCCTGGTGGGCGAAAGTTGCTCGTTTGCTCAGTTTTGTCTTGGGAACTCGTTTAAACGCGTTTCAAGTTACGTTTGACTAATTTAACTTACGTTTTCATGAGCATAAATGTATGCATCTATGTAGATAGGCAAGTATGTACGTTTGAATGTATCTAAACACGTATTTAGAAGTGTAAGCATGTATGTGCAAACGTATGTAAGATTATAAGTGTGTGAGCAAGTACACGCGGATATATGAAGACGTATATGAGTAGGTAAGTATGAGTTGGGTATGTTGCAATAGGTGATTATAAATATACATGTAAGTAAGTAGGTAGGCATATACGCATGTATGTTTTATAAATCATGTATGTATGTATGTAGGTGTGTATGTAGGTAGTATGTATATGTACGCAAGTGAGTATGTACGAATGTATGCACGTATGTAGGTTTGTGTGAAGGCATGTAATAAGTATGTATGTATGAATGTATGCATGTATGTATGTGTGTATGAATGGATGTATTTAGGTATGCACGTACGTGGGTACGTACGTATGTATGTAGGTACGTATGTATGTAAGTTGTTACGTGTGATCGTAGGCATATGTATAAGTTTGTACGAAAGTATGTAAGCATGCATTCAATGAAATTGAGTACTAACGATAATAATAGCGTGCCTGGTGATGAAGTGTAACGCAGGAATACCAAAGAAGTCTCACGACGGATCGTATGATCAGAGGGAAAGCCGGAATGTAAAGAGTTAATGGAATGAAAAGTAAACGTGAATAAATCTTATATGATTATGATATGTACTAATGTTATGAATTTAATGTGGTGAGCGCAGGTAGTACAATCTATGAGGATTATTAAGGAATAGAGATCGAAGATCGAGTCACTAGAGAGATTGTACGGGAACGTTGATGTGCTAAAAGTAGTAAACATAAGATATGTTTTTAACTAGTAAATAAGAGAATGACGGATTTTATGAGAACGAGCTATGTTAAAGTTAAATTTTAAATAAGTTGAGGTATTTATAAAGAAAGAAATTTTATGGTTCGTGTTTCCGCTGCGATTTTTGTCATGTACGATTTAGGGTCTTACAACTTGGTATCAGAGCCCTGGTTTGAGGGAATCAAGTACGAGAAGGTAAGTACTTGAACTCAAACTTGTGTGCTCTTGAGATAAGAAATCCGTACAATCTAAGACTCGATCAAGATCCAAAGGTAAAGGCTAATGTAAGTATGTACTTATGTATACGTATAAAGAAACTGACGGTTTTGTATGTTCAAGGTAAGCATAAGTGTTGGAAGAGGATGATCCGGGAATGCAGTCTAGGATGAATACTAAGGCAGGCAAAGAGGTAATAAGACAAGTAGGCAAATGAGCCCAGGTACGTAAATTTAATATGTGGGTGTAAGTAATGGTAAAATTCATTAAGGGAAGGAGAATTTTAAAATGAAAGACAATGATTGTATAGTAATGAAGTATTGGAAGTAATACGCGCGACGAAACCTAAGTCTACGGACATAAGGTGACAATTACATGAAGGCACGAAACGACTATGTGGATTGTGTACCTGGCCAGTACACGAGAAACGTATGACGTTCGTGAGATCATGATAATTGTTACAGGTATGTCCGGTAGGGTTGGGTAGCAGGCGGGCGTGTGGGTGAAATGGGAAGTAAGACTCTCGGGCAATTGAGAGTACTATGTAGGAATGAAAAGTATGAGAGATAAAAAAAAATGAAGAGTGTTGAATCCGTAAGAAAGTGCGGATCAACAGGATATGAATGAAATGTTTGAATCCGTGAGACGGATTCAAGGAATGAAATGTATGAACGAAATGATGGAATCCGCAAGACGGATTCAAGGAAGGAAAGGTATGAAGGAAATGTTTGAATCCGTGAGACGGATTCAATGATGAAAGGCATGAATGATATGTTTGAATCCGTGAGACGGATTCAAGGATGAAAGGCATGAATGATATGTTGAATCCGTGAGACGGATTCAAGGAATGAAAGGAATGAATGATATGTTTGAATCCGTGAGACGGATTCAAGGATGAAAGGCATGAATGATATGTTGAATCCGTGAGACAAATTCAAGGAATGAAAGGTATGAATGAAATGTTTGAATCCGCGAGACGGATTCAAAGAATGAAAGGTGTGAATGCAATGTTTGGATCCGCGAGACAGATTCAAGGTAAGAAGGGCATGAATGGAATGTTTGAATCCGCGAGACGGATTCAAGGTATGAAATGCATGAAGGGAATGTTCGAAACCGCTAGACGGATTCGAAACATAGAAATAATGAAAGGTATGGATGCTACGGTTGTGTCCGCAGGACGAGTTTAAAATATAGAAATGATGAAAATAGCCCACATCACGATGTGTCAATAGTTTGACCGTGGTTGTATCATACGAATCATGTGAGTAAATGCAAAGTAACTGAATGAAAGAAAGATCATGATTGGCACGCAAACCTAAATTTTAAATTTCAAAACGAAAGAAAGAAGTTTTGAATAAGTATGTGTTAAAAGGGCTGGTAATCGACTACTAGGAGTCAAAATGAATGACGAGCTAATACCCGGACAATGATATAAGTACGCACAAGAAGGAACTTAGAGGTGGTGAAACCCATCGATTTGGTGAGAGGTTGTGCACGAGCGAAGGCACATTGCACGGATGAATGAAATCTAGTCTAGTACGGCTAGTACACGTGAAGAATGTGGACAGGTCTGATTTACGGATCGCTGAAGTATGGAAGGAAATCAAGGTAAGTAAAATGCTTTAATTTATGTCAGATAAGTATGAATTTGTAAGTTGGAAACGCCCTACAAAATGTATGGTGGAACGATTATGATATAGTACAGAATGTTCGATTCCTAACAGTTGACCTAAGAAGAAGATTATGTCGTTAAGGAACGAATCTCAAAGGTTTGAAGTGAAAAATTTCGAGAATTCGCTAAACTCTCGTATAATGAATTTGCGTGACATGTGGGCTTATGTAGATGAGATAATGCATGAAATAAGAGGAATAGTAATGTAGAATGAACAAGGTGAATGAAGATAACGTAAGAGTATGTATGGTACAAGTAGTTATAGAAAAGATAGAATGATGTTAACTTTGAAGTGAAGCGCGTATATGTGGTCATGAAATAGTAGTTTTGTGCGGTAACAAAACAAGAACTAAATTCTAAATAATATATGTGTAGAATGTAATCTTAAGAGATAGGGTGATTGTAGTAGATCCGTTGTGAACGGATCATACGAATGTATGTATGATTACAGATTGAGGAAGTATGTATATAGACCCGTTATTGACAGGTCAAGGAAATGAAAATGATATGCGAAAGTACGATAAGGAAGATATGAAATTGTTAGGAAGAAGTCAATGATATGAATAATGAAATAAACATGAAAGAAACATTAATAAGAATTCTGGGATGGGTTATTGAAATTGAATGATAGTCATGGTGATGAGCTCGTGGTTGTGTCGAGTGGACGTAGAGAAGGAATAATTAGTGTTAAATAAAGGTAAGAAAGGTTTCGGGGACGAAACTTCATTTAAGGGTGGTAGACTTGTAACGCCCCAAAAATCATAATGTTAATATTTTACGTGTGTTCATATATGACACGTTATGAAATTAATAACTAGGTTATTTAACCTAGTTAAGGGTATGGTCAAAAGTATTAAATGATGAAGGTAGTGTCGGTTATGTTTTAAAGGCAAACCCGAGGGGTTAAAGTGGAACAAGATGGAAGTTGTGTTATTAAAAGAAACTAACAACACACACAAACACACCTTCGTGTGTGTTCTAGATCGATCAGGAGACTCCCATGGAGTCTCAAACCCTAAACATGAAAGATCATCCAATTGGAAGGCTAAATGATGCTTAAATTCATAACCGAGCATGGATTAATGATCACCAACACGAGGGGATCATAAGGTATGTCTTAAATCTAGGATTGGTGATCATGGGTGAAGTGGGTTATGCTCTAATCCGTGAGTTAATATGAAATTGATCATGTATAAGGGTTAGAATCATCATATAGAACATGGGTTATGCAAGGTTTGTGTTAATTTGAAGTTTAGATGTGAAACCCGTTTGTTATGGTGAGGATGGTGACTTGAACCACCATTTATGTTTAATTCTTGTTGAAAGAATGATGTATTATGTGGGTATGATGAAATCTTGTTAGATGAATTAGGAGAAAAATGATGATGCTATGTTTGATGTTTAATTGGAAATGAAACATGATGATTAGTAGTAGGTTTTGATGGGTTATGTATGACATCAGAAGATGTATGTATGAATTAGTTGTACGTTATGCTTAAAAGGTGGTACACGCACATCAAGTGTATGATAAAATGTATATAGTGTTGTCCGTATAGTCGATTATGATGTTACTAGTATATGATGATAAATCGATAGTTAAAGATGGTTAATAGTTGACTTTGAAAGTCAACTAAGTATTGACTCGTTATCGTAAAAGTAGGATTATAAGAAGTCGTATGATACATGTTATAGCAATCCGCGTTAAATGTAATGACATGATGAGTTACATGAATTTAAGTGTATATGGATATGATTATATGAGTTATGTTGGTTAAGAATGAATAATGAAATTTAAGTATGAAAGATGCGATTGACATGATGGTTAACATGCACAAATGAGTATGCTAATAAGAGCGTGATTTTGATGAAATGAAAGTATAGGAATCACGTCGAGACGGGCTCAAGCATGAGATGTTAACGGGTCAAGAAGAGGCAAGGAATCGGATGCGAGTACGGACGCATAAGGTAAGTGATTTCTGTAATCACTTCTTAGTTCTATTAAGTAATATGGTGTTTTAAGTAACTAAACATGAAGGATGAGGTCAAATATGTGTCGTAGTCTCTCATCGTAAAGTATGGGATTAAAGTTGACCAAAATGCCCTTGATGGGTATTTTGGGCAAACGATCTTAAAAAGTAGTTTAGAAGCAAGCTACTCGATTAGTGTAATGTTTTGGGTAAGTATGAAAGTGAGAAGTATGGTTTGTAAGTCATAAACGTTTTAATGCGCAATCACCCTTAACAGGTCAAAATAAGCTTTTGAGCGAAAACGGGTGGAATGAGATGTAGGGCATCCGAGAATGAATCTTTTATGACAAATGACCTTGAAATTATCAATTCATATGAAGTTAAGGTCAAACAAACAAGTTATGTGGATAAATGCATGAACGGGTAGAAATCATGGAAAAGGGTAATAAGCCGAAGGCTTAAAAGTTATAAATTTCGGTAGTCCAAATGTTGGATCTTAACTCCATAAGATGGGAAATTAAATTACGGACGCGTAGGAAAAAGAATCGGGTAAAACGGACCAATAACGAAGAAGTTATGACCGTTTCCGTGAAACGCAGACGTGCTGGGAATATGCAGCAATTTGCTGCAGAGTTTCTGTGAAAACAGGGGCCTAGCGTGACGCCAGGGCCCTTGGCGTCACGCGAGCCCCCCTGGTGGGCGAAAGTTGCTCGTTTGCTCAGTTTTGTCTTGGGAACTCGTTTAAACGCGTTTCAAGTTACGTTTGACTAATTTAACTTACGTTTTCATGAGCATAAATGTATGCATCTATGTAGATAGGCAAGCATGTACGTTTGAATGTATCTAAACACGTATTTAGAAGTGTAAGCATGTATGTGCAAACGTATGTAAGATTATAAGTGTGTGAGCAAGTACACGCGGATATATGAAGACGTATATGAGTAGGTAAGTATGAGTTGGGTATGTTGCAATAAGTGATTATAAATATACATGTAAGTAAGTAGGTAGGCATATACGCATGTATGTTTTATAAATCATGTATGTATGTATGTATGTGTGTATGTAGGTAGTATGTATATGTACGTAAGTGAGTATGTACGAATGTATGCACGTATGTAGGTTTGTGTGAAGGCATGTAATAAGTATGTATGTATGTATGTATGTATGTATGTATGTATGTATGTATGAATGTATGTATGTATGTATGTGTGTATGAATGGATGTATTTAGGTATGCACGTACGTGGGTACGTACATATGTATGTAGGTACGTATGTATGTAAGTTGTTACGTGTGATCGTAGGCATATGTATAAGTTTGTACGAAAGTATGTAAGCATGCATTCAATGAAATTGAGTACTAACGATAATAATAGCGTGCCTGGTGATGAAGTGTAACGCAGGAATACCAAAGAAGTCTCACGACGGATCGTATGATCAGAGGGAAAGCCGGAATGTAAAGAGTTAATGGAATGAAAAGTAAACGTGAATAAATCTTATATGATTATGATATGTACTAATGTTATGAATTTAATGTGGTGAGCGCAGGTAGTACAAGCTATGAGGATTATTAAGGAATAGAGATCGAAGATCGAGTCACTAGAGAGATTGTACGGGAACGTTGATGTGCTAAAAGTAGTAAACATAAGATATGTTTTTAATTAGTAAATAAGAGAATGGCGGATTTATGAGAACGAGCTATGTTAAAGTTAAATTTTAAATAAGTTGAGGTATTTATAAAGAAAGAAATTTTATGGTTCGTGTTTCCGCTGCGATTTTTGTCATGTACGATTTAGGGTCTTACAACTTGGTATCAGAACTCGTCCTCCAGCTTCTGGCGCTCATGGGGAGGGCAGAACTCTTCGATCATAATGTTCTTCAACTCGTCCCATGACAGACCGTAAGCTGCATCATTTCCGCGCTTGTTCCTTTCGGCCGTCCACCAGTCTAGAGCGCGGGAATGGAAGACGCCGGTCGCGTTTAGTGTGCGGAGATTATCAGGACATCCGCTCTGTCACAGAGTGACTTCGATCGAGTCAAACCATTGAAACAAAGCCGCAGGGCCTTCTTCGCCGGTGAACTCTTTCAGTCCACATGCCTTGAACTGTTTGAAGCTGAAATCAGCTTTGGGAGTCTCGGTCCTGGATTCCTCAGACGATTTGCTCATGTTCTCGTACAGTTCACTGACAACTTGGGGTACAACCTTTGCCATTTGCTTAGTAATCATTGCAGCAAGGTGTTTGTCTGCTTGCTTTCGACGAGCATCACGGGTAGCGCGAGATCCAGATGATGACATTGTCTGCAACAGACATCGCCACATGACTCAACACAATATAATCGAATCTCACCTCACACGTCTACTTCTTACTAAAGCTCAGGAACACGCTCAATCACGTAAACACATAGGCACATAATCACAGATTCACATAAGCACAGAAGCACATAGGCATGTAAGGCACAGAAACACATAAGCACGTAGGGCACAGAAGCACATACGCATGTGATCACAAGATGCAGTTAGAATACAGAAACCTATCATTCAAAGTCCGTGAGCGTTCGAGAAGAGCGGTCGCGAATAACTTATCGAGTAGTATACTGTAAGCGAATAACATAGCGGGTAGTATAGCATAAGTATATATAAGGTCTAGGCATGTAAGGCACAGAAACACATAAGCACATAGGGCACAGAAGCACATACGCATGTGATCACAAGATGCAGTTAGAATACAGAAACCTATCATTCAAAGTCCGTGAGCGTTCGAGAAGAGCGGTCGCGAATAACTTATCGAGTAGTATACTGTAAGCGAATAACATAGCGGGTAGTATAGCATAAGTATATATAAGGTCGTCCACACTTTAGCGATTTGTCAGCGCTTTGAGATAGATATGTGATGCGGGTCGTACGTGTCGATCAAAGTGAAAGCGAAACTCGAATAAGTCTCCAAAAATTAAAACACATAAACAAATAATCATACATACAAACACATAAAATCGACGAATCATCAGAGTCAGCAGTTGCGGGCTCAGAATCGAAACTCACAGAAATCGAGAAATGAATTGTCTGCGGCTATTAGACATTGACTACCCAAAGGGATTCGACTATTCACAGGGACATGTTGCGCACACTTTGACTTTCACGATTGTGCTTTTGCCTCGAGTCTTGGGCTCGGCACGCATCCTTTCGGTCATGTCGTGACTTCAAGTCGTTGGAGTCTGTCGATACTTTGTTGAGAGTTTTGTGAAAACCAAGTAAAGGTCGGAACAAGTCGTCAAGGTTAGGGTTTCACCCCTGGCTTAACAATTCCGTCCCTGTTTTGATAAGATAAAAGAGAATTACGCTTCGAAGTATGGATTTCACTCCTATTTCAACGCAACTTCTCGTTTTTATAGATAAAATGTGGGTTTGAACAAGCAATTTAGTCGAGAGTTTGTGGTTTTCACACCTAATCTCGACTTAATCGCTCAATCATATTTGAAAATTCGAGTGCAGTGATAGTGTAGCGTAGGCGAGAATAGCGAGAAATAGCAAGTATGCCCACACATAATCCCTACTGGACATGCATGAGTCGGTCTGTTGGTTCCTAACTATAGACTAGGTATCTAAGACATCGACCCGGACTAGGTCGAGTCTGGCCTAATTCCCTATAGTCATGGCTCTGATACCAATCTGTCACACCCCAACCGATGGCAGAAACATCGGGGCATGGCACTGAGCGAAACAGATTGTCCAGAAGTTTCCATAAAAACTATATTTACCAAATATTTTAAAGTAACACGTCCCATACCATGTCATAAATGATAATGTAATTATTACAGAAAGATCTAGTCAAATTGTTCTGTTCCGACAACTCAGATTTTTATTACAGACAATTGTTTATTTATTGGTTTCTAGGACTCCGTCCCTAGCCTCGATTTCATCACCAGTACACAAAGCATGTAAACATCCTAAGCACCTGTCACATACGTTAAAGTAACAGTCAATACACATAGTGTAAAGGTGAGCATACAAGTTTGATAATAGCATATAGAGTTCGAAAGCGTTACGCATAACCAACACGTACACAGAGTAAAATGAGGCATGTCAGTTATCGACATGAACCTATCGATATCAATGACTGCGGGTTGACTGCCCAAGGCAGTTCGCGATACATACTCACCACTGTGAGCCATGTAGGTAATTGTCCTTAACAACCCCTGAGTGAACATGTGCTGAGTCCAAACTAATAGTACTATCGTTGCTAAGGCAGGTAGAAAACATTCCATGTGTAAACATAACAAACAAGCATTCATTAAGTCACGTATACATGCGATAGCGGTTAGTGTTTAAAGTATTGCGTAGTGTGTTTGATGTGATGTTGTATAAGTAACGTATGTAACACCCAAAAGTGCATAAAGCAAAAAGGGATCGAGTATACTCACAGTGGTTGATAGATTGAAGGGAGCGCTAGAGAGTAGGGTTAGCCTGAACAAATTGATAGCATAACGATAAGCGACGTGTAAAACGATACAGAGTGCAAGTGGGTAGGACAACAGTTCGATCGGATGGTAGTCCGATCGGACAGCTGATCGTTCGAGTGACAGTCCGTTCGGACGGTCGTCCGGTCGGATGGCCATTTGAGTTGATTGTTACTTCCTTTGAGAAGGATGTGTTTGTGTATGATGTCTTGACTTTTGAAGTTTTCGTTGTAGCATTTTGAAAACATAGAAGTATCTCTACCTTTCAGGTCGATCGATCGAACGACCGTTCGATCGGGCGACAATCCAATAGGTTGGGTACTTCAGCGAGAACAAGTTCACAGCAGGTTGTCACTAGATCGGACGTTTGTTCGATCGGGTGGCATCCTTTGTGCATTGAACATGTTGAAAATTGTTTAAGTGTGGAAGTTTAAATGTCTCGTGATTCGAATGGCAATTCAATCGGATGGTAGTCCGATCGGACAACAATTCGTTCAACATTTAGACTTCAGATGTTGGGCAAAAATGGTTAAGTGTGGAACCCAAGGTGCAAGTCGTTCGGATTGGCCAGTCGTTCAGATTGGCTGTTCGATCGGACAGCAGTCCGATCAGACGGTACTCCGTCCTGGTCGACCTGTTCGTCTTACAATTGGTTGTTTTGATTGTTTTTTGTTTTATCGAGATGTTTTGATAACGTGTTAAGCAACAGAAACCTCGTCACTACTTGGTACTCCTGATCGGCCAGGAATCACCCAAACCCGGTCAGTTGACGGTTCGAGACGATGTTCCATGTTTAACCCAGAATCGGTAGTCTCGTGAATAGAATCTAGATCTTGAACCAACACAACCACAAGAATGAGTAGTAAGTCGGCACAAGCTCCGATTCTATCGGTTTTGAATGCATTGAGTGTAAAAGAGTTGAAAGAAAGTTGGAAAACCATCTTTCAATCCTTTTCATTGTGAATATGTTTAGATCTATGAAAGATCTTTGTTTGTTTATATGGAATTCGGTTAGATCTAAGTTGTTCTTGGTGGATTGAGGTCAAAACATGAAGTTTTTCAAGAACACATGATGACGTCACCCTAGAACACCTTGAATCTTGATGATTTCACGGCTAAAAGTTAAGATTCAAAAGATAGAAAGGTGTAGGAGTGCGTGTAGATTAAGGAAGTACAAAATTTAGGACGAGATCTTACCGGAATTGCGAGAAATCGGAGAAAAAGCAAGGTTAGAGCGCTGGTCGGACGTCAGTTGCCAAAAGTGGAAAGTATGAGAGTGACAAGGGGTATTTATAGGGTTTCCCAAAGTGGAAAGGAGTGGAGAGGGGCTGGTCGATCGGTTAGGCAGTCCGATCCAGCGGCTGCTCGATCGATCGGCTGCTCGATCGACTGGTCGATCGGTCACCTTGTTTGAGTGTTCGGTGCGACGAGTTTTGCTGTTTTGATTGCGATTGCGAGCTTTTCGATGTAATAAAGTTCCCTAGTCAAATTACTTTTAATCCCAACTACTATATCAATATACAAGCATCCTTACTTCGTATTCGTTTAGCGTTTGCGATTGAGTTCGATTGCGTTTCGATTGATTACCACACATAACATAAATAAACATGCACAAGTACCACATAAGGCACACACACACGTATAACAATAACCAAAATGCGTAATTCGAGTTGCGAGTGCGATTGCGATAGCGATAAAGCGATTAATCAAGCGATAAATAGCGATTACTATGCGATTATTAATAGATACTCCACATAATACAACTAAAGCGAAAACAAAATAGACTAACTACAAGTCAAAGAAGTCAAAACAGGAATTGAGCAAGGAGAGACATATCGCAATTAGCAATCTTTTCTCCCTTTGACTTCAATCTTGACTTTGACTGTGACTTCCGAAACACGGGGTGTTACAACTATCCACTCGTATTTTCTTGTTCCGTGTTCGACTTCGATACCTCATGAACCCGATGTTCTTATACCTGCATTACATTCCAATCTCAAGGCATACCATTAGCAATCATCAATGCCCAAACATAATGAAACCATTCCTTCATACAATTATAACATCTCACATTCATACATGTATACTAATTCCTACGTGCGTTCATAGCAAATTTCATTCATACATGCATACATTCCTAATTCCTACGTAAATACAAATATATACACCTACATATATACGCACACATTCATACACGCACACATTCATACACGCACACATACATACGAGCTCTCGCTTACCAATGTTATTCACATATACCTGTGCTTCTTGTCATAATCACAACTTTCCATAATATAAGTTTTATACTTATCGTCCTGCATACCTACTCGTTCCTAGTCTCGTTTACTTATAGATTTCCTTCACTAACTGTAACACCCGCTTTTGCGTCTAGAAGAAATGACATCCAAAGACGCTAGAAAACATAAACTTTTAAAATATACGAATCTTTCACAACTCAAAAAGGTAAATTACTTACTAGAGTAATTTAATAGACATAAAAAATACCAACTTGAATACATAATTAAAATTTTTACAAAAATTGGGCATGACCCGTCCGTAAAACGAGTATGCCCCTGTTTTAACCATAATCAAAACAATATCATTCTACAAGATACTACTAGAACTAAAACATCAAGTACTTAAAGGCGTTTTACCAACAATTTGTACAAAAAGTAATTTGACCCAAAATATTAACATAGCTAGCGGAAGCGCTTGGTAAGACTTATTTTGATCGTGTGCTCGCTCCATTTTGCCGAGTCGCCTAAGTTGAGGATTTACCTACATTCAATGACAAGACTTCAAAGTTAGTCGTAATTCTCATTTAATTCAATGTAACAACATATTAGCTTCATTCGTTCATATGATTTCATTATTCTTACGCATTCGATTTACCCAATTAAATGGGTAATGTCATATACCCTCATAATGAGGTTCAAGCTTATCGCATACGACCCGGTAACATCGGGCTAATTGCTTTCAACATAATTCTTTCTTTCCATCCGTATAACGGACTAAACTTCAAGCATTCATCATAGCATTCATGACCACCCATTTAAAACGGGTGGTAGCTTATTCTTACTCGACTTGTTCAACTAGAACCGGTCGACTCGTATAGCTTATCATAACCTCCGTTAGCATAACCAAATCCGCAATGGATTTGCTATTTCGCATTCGCTACAACATAACTTCTAAAACCGTTTTCGATATAATTCCTTATATCTAAATCAATTTTTAATCCACAACGGAAAATAGTACGAATTCATATTATCATTAATATTCTTCATAAATCCACTAGTAGAGTAAACGAAGTTCATAAGAACTTACCGGAGTTGTGCGCTCCTATTGCCTTTGCTTGGCTTGATTCTCTTCTTTTCTTCGACCCTATAAGGTGCATCACATTCACGTTTAGCTTTCACATTATACATTGCTTTCACGCATTTACATCATTACTATAACATTCATTATTCGTATTCATATTTCATGCCATCATTAGATCATTAAAACTGCAATTTCTCATGTTCATACATAACCAATTCGGCTCAAGCATTTCATCGAACACCTTATGTGCGTACAATCTTAACTAGCACAATATACAAGCATAGCAAACGCATCTCTACCAAGTCATTCTAAAATCATGGCAATACATCTCAAACACATAAATTCCTCAAATATTCAGATTATTATAACATCATTATGCATATATTAACCTTACCCATCATACTACATCAAGAATAAACACATGCATCATCATCTCTAATCATATCATCACAACTTCAAATGGGTTTTCACTAAAATCTTCATACCAAACTGAAGTCAACATGGTTTCTTGTTCTAGAGAGCAATTCAAACTCGAATTTCTCATATTTAACACAAGAAATCGAAATTGGGTTTGACCCCTCATTCAACAAATCACAATTTCAGAAAATTAAACTTACCACTTCACTAATTAGGGTTAGATTTTCGGAAAAAGGGGCTCATGCATCGAATTTTCTTGTGTTTTAGGCTTCAATTTCTTGATATCTTGAGTTTAGGGTTTTCCCTTCTCTTCCTGTTCTTGGTCGATCGATCCCCAGGGACTTCTTTTTTACTATCTTTTTGGGTTTTAATTGTTTTTAGTAATTAAGTTTAATCATTTAACACTTAACCCCCTTAGACTTAATTACTAATTACAATTCATAATGTTAACCCATATTTAGCTACCATCTTACCATACATACTTAACTATGTTAAGTTTACTATTTACCTTTACTTATTATTTACCATTTTTGGGGTGTTACAAGTCTACCCCCCTTAAAAGAGGTTTCGTCCTCGAAACCTTGCTCATTTCCACGGGACCAAAGTCCTTAACTGACCGGTCCCTCTACGTAACACAATTCTGAAATATATTCACATATCTTTAAATTCCGAATTCTAGCCTCATGTTAGCTCCTTAGTGGTGTTCATCAGTGCACGTTTATTCATTCATTTCATTCAAAATACATACCATGGCAAGAATGCACCCATATTTTGTAAAAAGGGTCTCATTCATGAACATACATAGCTATACATCCTATCGTTACTTTCTTAAATCAAGTATAATACTCATATACTTATAATTACACGTATGCTCCTACATACACACATACATACCTTCATGAATACATTTATACATGTATACATACATACATACATACATACATACATACATACATACATACATACATACATACAAGCTTTATTACTTGTGCACCTACAATCCCCTCTAACACATACGTACGTACATACATATATATACACTCCTATATCTATTTACATATACCCGAAAACATACTTGCAACATAACTACTATTTCATACTCATCTTTCGTACTTAACTCGAGATTCGTCATTACACTACGTTTGTTACCGACCTGTACTATGCACATTTAATCCCATTTCTAGTTTCTTTAAAACCTTGGTTTGTTTGACCCATTTATAACAGGTCAATGCATGACCGCTCTCTAACATATCATTTTCATTCATTTGACCTGTTCGTGTCAGGTCATTTCATATTGGAGTATACATTGTACTTACTTCTAATCAGAGCATTCTTACAGCATGTCACTTCATCCTTCTTATATTTAACATCGATGGTTATCTTATTTCATTTCATTCTTTTGTTTAATTTGGTGTTTATTAACCCATAACTCCTTCACAAATTTCTTATTTGTATCAGCATTATACTGTACTTGGATCAAATAATATGACTTGTAAGACCAAAGCTTACATAATTGAGAAAGCTTATATAATTGAGAATTCATAGGGATCTTTGCATTTAATATAATAATAGCCCTAACTTTCATACAATGTATATAACACTTCAATACTTTAGATATGATAACATATTCGTACTCATAAAACCCTCACAAGGTTCTTAATTGGTTTAATTCGTAACATAACGTAACTTTACCCTTTCCGAGATCAACTTCAATTCCTCATGCATCCAATGTTCTCATACTTTCATTACTTTTCTTTCTCAACGGGAACACGTTTAATAACGTTAATACTCAAACGTATCCATATCGTATATTCGCACATGCTTTTACACGTGCATACATACATACATTCATTCATACATATATACATATGTGCATACATTTATTCCTACCTTCATACGTACTTACATTCATTCATTCATACTTACATACATTCATACATTTTTTCATACATTCATACATACTTGCATACGTGCATATATTCATACATATATATATACATACTTACATACATTCCCGCACCTCTACGTACATGCGTACATTCATACACATCCCTCATACTTTCATGGACGATAATTCTTTCTTCATGCATTCGTACATACATTCATGCCTACTTACGTACATATCCACATACGTTCATACATTGCTTCATCTCTACATATACACACACTCATGCATACATTCGTACTTATCTACATACGCACCTTCATACATACATACATTCCTACATCTTTACATACGTGTGTACAATCATACATAACCTCATACGTGCATACCTTACTACGTAACTTCACACGTGCATATCTTTCATACATTACTTCATACTTGCAAGCTTAAACGCGCATAACTTTGAACCACTTACCCGATTAACCTCCCGTTTCTTCCTGCATGACCAAAATTTGGTCCTCTTTCATATGGACTTGAAATCCTACGTCCAGATTAAGAAAAATTTTTAACTTATAAGTTTTTGGCTTAATAATCCTTATGAATTATTTGACTCGTTTAATAAGATTTAAGCACTTTGCCCGAATCTCGCTTGTACTTTTCATGCCTCCTATTTTCACACTAAGACTTCTTTCGTTTTCCACCACAACTATATCCGTGGTGGATCTACCTTGCTAAAATCAAATATTCCACATTTTACCCTTCGGTTCGACAATAGACGGATTTCCATCCTTACATATCAGTACTTTCGTAATATCATTAGTTTATGTGAGCATACATACGACTATTCACTTTCTTTCTATTCATACATTAATCGACTTTCGTTAGTAGAATTTTCATATAATTGAGACGTTCATTAATAGTTATCTCATTTCAAATCCATACAACTAAACTATCATCCATCATAACACGTAATTCATCTAGTACGTAACACATTAACTCTCTACTTAAACAATTGTGTCTAATGACTATCTCATGATATCCCTTTACTGTTGACCTTCAGAAAGTCAACTGTCTCGTTTACATACTTCAAACCTTCGGACATGTATCCATCTAAATATGGTAGGTCATAATAATAATACCCTGCGTCTCTCATACTCGTATTGTACGACATGTACAATTTACGTGATCCTCTAAACAATACACATATACATTCACATACACATACACGTATTTTCACATGCTAATGCTCCATGATTCTAAAATTAGCAAATTTCATTCGAAATAACTATATAACATAATTTCAACATATACTTTACTAGTTAGCTCGTATGATTCACATTTAGCACATATTCACCTCTTAATCATACTAAAGCAAATCATTAAATACACATAAGCATCACTCCATTCATGTACAAGGTACAAGCCTCAAATGCATAATTCTATCAAAGCATACATTCATCCGAATTTTTATACGAATTCCAACTCCACTTTATGCATTCATCATTCATTTCATGTCATCCATTCATTACATTCTACTTTTTATAAATTTTACTTTATCGTCGACGATCTACATGATCTTGTTATATCTTCTTATAACTTGACAGGAACACAAAACGGGCATTTCTGAGAAGTATGGGAACTTAAATCATAATTTACAAGCTTCAGTACATCATAGTTCATTAATCCGTATTTACTTCATTCACATTCTCATATTTTAGACTTTACTCACTTTTTTAAACTTTCAGCATTCATTCGTGTCATTCGACACTTTACTTTTGACCTTTACAAATTTCTTTCCATCGTAACCACTAATTGTGGTTACATATATCATGTTAGGTCTTACATGGACCCTAAATAAACGTTGAAGTGGCTTTCGGAAAGTACTTTTGGCTAAAACATGAAAAACATAAAAATCTGGCGGACCAGCTTAACACAACATCATGTGTCCGTTTAATACAAATCATATGCTTTCCATATAACACATACTTCGACCTTTGTTTACTACACTTGTAATCGTGCAATTCAAAATCTTGATCATCTAAGGCTCATTATTCAACTTATGTTATTCACAACATTACCTTTAATTCTTTATGAATCCTTTTTCGTTGTGATCACGGATTGTGATCATAAGTATCTTATCCTTATGATTATAAGGATCTTATATCATGATCTAAATGTCTTTTAGATCATACAAAAATCCTAATCATGAAAAACAAGCAAAACAACAAATTTCAGCAGATCGCACTTCTAACAGCCGTCGGCGACGGCTTTAACTTCCGTCGGCGACGGGTCCTAAAAAGTGACCGTCGCCCATTTGGTCCGTAGACAGCGAGTTAGTGCGTCGGATCAATGGGGGGGGGGGGCGTCAGCGACGGCATGGAAGCCCGTCGGCGACGGCCCTTCCTTCGTTAAAGTGCTGAAAAATTTTGCCCAGACACAACTGTGTTAATTTTCTGAGTACAATGTCACACAGCTGTGTCAGCCTTGCTATACACCCTGATCTCAGCAACAAGCATCAATGGTCCACACAGCTGTGTCACTTAACGACACACCTGTGTGCGACGCCAGATCAGATAAAACCCAATGTTTAACTCCCATTTTTACTATTTCGCATACTTAACTTAAATATTAATCATAAACACACTATACGTACTCGTGTTTAACAAAAACTTAAAGTTTTACCTCATTGGCGATCTCGGAGCGAGCACACTTTTGCACGAGCCATCGGTTTGAGTTCGAGCACTATGACTCTTGCCCGAATCCCTCAAACCTTGGCTCTGATACCAACTTGTAACACCCGCTTTTGCGTCTAGAAGAAATGACATCCAAAGACACTAGAAAACATAAACTTTTAAAATATACGAATCTTTCACAACTCAAAAAGGTAAATTACTTACTAGAGTAATTTAATAGACATCAAAAATACCAACTTGAATACATAATTAAAATTTTTACAAAAATTGGGCATGACCCGTCCGTAAAACGAGTATGCCCCTGTTTTAACCATAATCAAAACAATATCATTCTACAAGATACTACTAGAACTAAAACATCAAGTACTTAAAGGCGTTTTACCAACAATTTGTACAAAAAGTAATTTGACCCAAAATATTAACATAGCTAGCGGAAGCGCTTGGTAAGACTTATTTTGATCGTGTGCTCGCTCCATTTTGCCGAGTCGCCTAAGTTGAGGATTTACCTACATTCAATGACAAGACTTCAAAGTTAGTCGTAATTCTCATTTAATTCAATGTAACAACATATTAGCTTCATTCGTTCATATGATTTCATTATTCTTACGCATTCGATTTACCCAATTAAATGGGTAATGTCATATACCCTCATAATGAGGTTCAAGCTTATCGCATACGACCCGGTAACATCGGGCTAATTGCTTTCAACATAATTCTTTCTTTCCATCCGTATAACGGACTAAACTTCAAGCATTCATCATAGCATTCATGACCACCCATTTAAAACGGGTGGTAGCTTATTCTTACTCGACTTGTTCAACTAGAACCGGTCGACTCGCATAGCTTATCATAACCTCCGTTAGCATAACCAAATCCGCAATGGATTTGCTATTTCGCATTCGCTACAACATAACTTCTAAAACCGTTTTCGATATAATTCCTTATATCTAAATCAATTTTTAATCCACAACGGAAAATAGTACGAATTCATATTATCATTAATATTCTTCATAAATCCACTAGTAGAGTAAACGAAGTTCATAAGAACTTACCGGAGTTGTGCGCTCCTATTGCCTTTGCTTGGCTTGATTCTCTTCTTTTCTTCGACCCTATAAGGTGCATCACATTCACGTTTAGCTTTCACATTATACATTGCTTTCACGCATTTACATCATTACTATAACATTCATTATTCGTATTCATATTTCATGCCATCATTAGATCATTAAAACTGCAATTTCTCATGTTCATACATAACCAATTCGGCTCAAGCATTTCATCGAACACCTTATGTGCGTACAATCTTAACTAGCACAATATACAAGCATAGCAAACGCATCTCTACCAAGTCATTCTAAAATCATGGCAATACATCTCAAACACATAAATTCCTCAAATATTCAGATTATTATAACATCATTATGCATATATTAACCTTACCTATCATACTACATCAAGAATAAACACATGCATCATCATCTCTAATCATATCATCACAACTTCAAATGGGTTTTCACTAAAATCTTCATACCAAACTGAAGTCAACATGGTTTCTTGTTCTAGAGAGCAATTCAAACTCGAATTTCTCATATTTAACACAAGAAATCGAAATTGGGTTTGACCCCTCATTCAACAAATCACAATTTCAGAAAATTAAACTTACCACTTCACTAATTAGGGTTAGATTTTCGGAAAAAGGGGCTCATGCATCGAATTTTCTTGTGTTTTAGGCTTCAATTTCTTGATATCTTGAGTTTAGGGTTTTCCCTTCTCTTCCTGTTCTTGGTCGATCGATCCCCAGGGACTTCTTTTTTACTATCTTTTTGGGTTTTAATTGTTTTTAGTAATTAAGTTTAATCATTTAACACTTAACCCCCTTAGACTTAATTACTAATTACAATTCATAATGTTAACCCATATTTAGCTACCATCTTACCATACATACTTAACTATGTTAAGTTTACTATTTACCTTTACTTATTATTTACCATTTTTGGGGTGTTACACTAACACGGAGAAAAGTCCATACTTTCACTATCCGGAGGTTTATAACATCACTTATATTCAAAATCGGTTTTAAAATAAGTTAGGAGACATTGAAAATCATTCAAAACATCGAGTCCGGATGCGAAAACGAACAAGAGAACAACAAATGCCAGCTCGTGGCTTCCTCGCGGGGCGTGACGCCTGTCCCGTTGCGCGACCGTATTGGTGGTTCGTCGTCGCGTGACGCAACGCCCTACTTTTGACAAAATGTTTGGTTTTGCTGCTGCACTTTTTGCCCAGCTATGTTTTCAACCAAATCTCAACTTGAAACTTTCATAACTTTTGATCTAAACATCCGTTTTGTGTAATTCTTGTTTCTACACGTCCATATTTTAATTACGGATTTGTTTACCATCCTAACTCGCATCAAAAGCTGAATTATAAGAAAAAGGCTTATAGATCTTTCATGCCATTATCCGACCCGTTCGAATTCCACCATTTTATTTCCGACGTAACTAGCTACTTTCAGTTCCAACAATCATTCCTACCTTAGTGACTCCAATTATTACTTAATCATACATGACCTCTTCATATTCGTAAACATTAAATAACTCCCTACACATACTAATAAGTGAGTCGGAAGTCACTTACCTCGCGCGTCTGAATTCATGCATAGTTTCTGTGTTTACCCTTGACCCGTGATCCTTCCATGCTTGTGTCCATGTTGACATGGTCCCTATCCGTACAAGTAGTCACATTCATAACATAATTAGCATTCGTACACCCATTCAACTATGTTCAAAAGCTCATTCATGGCATTTTTACATAGTTGACTTTCAAAAGTCAAATGTCCAGCTTATATAAATACATTCAAATTACGAATATGAATCCATCTTAATATAGTAGACGATAGTATAAACATCATTCACATTTCACACTCATATTGTACGATATGTAAACTTACAAGATCATTTGATTATGTACACATACACATTCCATTCCATTCCATTCATACTAGCATCCTCATAATTTAACGCCAACATCATCTAAGTTTACTCTTTTCTAGGATTCTTATTCGTTCCATATTATTATAGTCACTTCCACTATGGATATCATATTCATTCCCTACTCACGTAGTAAAACACACATACAACCACAAGATCACATATACACACGTAGCATAATCAATCTTTTCAATACTAGTCATCTCATAATTCCATAACTAACAACATCATCATTAAAGATTATCTAATTTGACACTATCCTTGAACCGACATGATTCTTACTAGAAATTCACATACCATATAGTAACACCACTTTCACCCCTTAATCCTTACCACAAATCAACTAAACACATAAGGTGTACCATATCTTCAAGCATGGATTAAAAGCTCCTAAGGTGTTGGATCGTCGTATGACCCGAATGAGTCGTTCAGAAGAGTTTACAATCAGAATCAAAGGCGGAATCAATGATTCTAACTTGATACAGCTTGATTTTCCCTAATTATCTTCTTATTACTGATTTCAAAGCTTTACAGATCGTTTGACAAACGGACAGCACCTCGGCTCTGAAATCTCGAACGTTACAAATGACTCAGCAACTCAGGTATTTATAGGGGTGTTGATTTCGTACGAAATAGCAAAAGCCTATTTCGTGCGAAATACCAATGTGTGATTTCGTACGAAATAGCCCTTGCTATTTCGTGCGAAATACCCCTTAAACATTCAAAACCTAATTTCTAACACGCTGAGCACTGGTTTATCCTATCTAGATACAAGACTCTATAAAGACGAAGTTAACAGACATTTATGCACCAACATAAGGCATACTTCAACCACATCCTACTAACAATTCAAATTTCCACATGAACTACATCTAAAACACACTTCACATATTAGTTTGCTAACAATTACATCATAATCACTTTCTATATACAGTTACTCACAAATTGCATACAATTCCATATATTTGTTCTCTTAGGCATTTCATCAAACACTTGGCGGGTTTCGCATTAATAGAGCATATTGTACAACTAATTTATGCATCATCTTCCAAGTTCATGCATAATTCATCAAATCTTTCTACTAGTCAACAAATATCATTCGCACATATTCATAGTTGTCGATAGCGAATAACGACAAATAGTGACAAGGCACCTATAGGCTACGTAGCGAATATCGACAAATAGCGACGACTATTTTATAAATAGCGATAAAGTAGTCGAAAATTCAAGAATTTTTTTTATATTCAAACATCCAAAATAAATAAACATTCAAACCACATTCAAACACCTAAATAGCTAAAATAGTCAATCACAACTCATCCAACTCTTCATATTCCGAGTCGTCGGGATCATCATCTTGATCTGATGTTGGCACAAAATCTTTATAAGCCCCAACATCATTTTCTTCAACATCATCACAAACTTCTTCATCAACTAAACATTTTCCTTTTGCCCTTGCGCTCGATGCGGATGTCTTGGCACCCTTTTTACTTCCACGTGCTCTTGTCGAATAGGGCGCCTCTTCCACCCCAGTTGCATCCCTTACATGACCCCATGTCAAATCTTCACCCTCGACCACCAGTACATCTTCTTCATCCTCCCCCTCTAAGGCTCCCATCAACCACTCATGCGGATCTTGTACATTTTCATGATCTAAGATAATCGGGTCAATCGTATCACGCATATTGTACCTTCTTCTTAGAGCCCGATTATACTTAATGTACACAAAATCATTAAGCTTTTTTCGCTCGAGTCGGTTTCTTTTTTTGGAATGAAGCTACAAAAATAAAATATAATAACTTAATAAATATTATTTATATTAAATATTAAATAGAGATTTCCTTACATGTTCAAATACGCTCCAATTGCGCTCGCACCCCGACGAGCTACATGTTAAACTAAGCACCTTAACCGCAAACCTTTTTAGAGTCGGTGCCGATGATCCATATTGCATCCACCAAACCGCTAACAAAATAACAACATAGAAAAAAGTATGTAAAATTTCCTAATTAATAATATGTAATATATATATATATATATATATATATATATATGAAAAGTATACCAGGAGCAAGTTTTGTTCTCATTTTCTTTGCCATCGGTTCTCCAAAAATCCCTTCAGCGGTTCTATATAATAGGAGCTCAAGATGAATCTTCATCTGCTCATCTTCATTCAATGACAACTTTTTAATGCAAGCCATTAACCCAGTTTTGACCTCTTCATCATCCTCATCCTCAATATTGATATTGTTGTAGTACAAAGACGGATTCAAGTAGTTTCCCGCTGCATGTAAAGGTCGATGTAACTGGCAATCCCACCTTCTATCAATTATTTCAAAAATGTCTCGATAATTTTCTTTTTTGTTGTTGAAATTTCTAGCAATTAACTCCTTTGCATTATCCATCGCCTCATAAATATAACCCATAGGAGACTTTTTCTCTCCATCAACCAACCGAAGCACTCCTAATAGTGGATAACCAACTTTCACCGCAATGTTGATATTGTTCCAAAAATCCGTCGACAATATAGCATTGGCTACTTGCCTACCGGTAATCTCACTTGAGAACTTGCTATTGACCCACTCTTCCGAAATGAACATTTTTTTAAGCTCTTCTTATTTGCTTTAAAACAATTGAGTGTGATGAAGGCGGTAGCAAATCGAGTCTTCGCGAGCCTAACCATGTCCTTTTGGCCGGTGAACTCTCTCATCATGTTCAACAGCAACGTGCGATTGTATATGTATGCGTTCACCTTAATTTCCTTCAAACATCAAGTCTATGCAATGAGCCGCACAAGGAGTCCAATATATGTGCGGATACTTTTCTTCCACAAGTTTACCTGCCGCAACATTATTGGATGTGCTATCCGTTACTATTTGAATGACATGATCGGGCCTACCTTCTTAATAAATTTGTCAAACAATGCGAACATCTTCTCACCTACGAGAGATGTTAAAGTTAGCAAGTCTTCTACAAACTAATAGTTAAGAAAATCATAAAAGATTAAAAGGTTAATCAGTTACCCGTGTGAGAATAGCTAGAGGCGTCGGCCGATTCGATGAGCATGCTTCCTCGAGGAGTATTAACTAGGAAGTTGATTAAAGCCCTTCCCTTCCGGTCTCTCCATCCATCGGCCATCAAAGAACAGCCATATGTTGCCTTCTCAACCTCGTTATCGTGCAAAAAAAATTTGTATGTTCCAACTCTAGTTTCAACATCGGAACACGTACCTCATGATAGCTAGGGGGTTTCATACTGCAACCATATCTATCAATCGCTTCAATTGCGGGCCCCAAACTATCATACTTCACCACAGTGAATGAAATACCCGCATCATACATCCAACGTGCAAATTTTTGCACCGCATCAAGTCTGAGCTTCTTTTGGACGTCTTTGTATTCTGCACTTCCAACTAAGTTTCCCCCTTTCTTCCCCGAGGTACTAGATGGCTTGAACATTCCATATAACGGGCCTTTCACTTTTTATTAACCTCACTAGCCGATGAACCAGCAGATAATACGGGCCTCTTTCCCCTTGATTGAGCTTCACTACTAAAAGTAGGAAATTCATCTTCTTCAACATCATATTCTTCTAAATCTTCAACCTCGTCAAAATGTGGTCTTTTATTCATCTCTTCACGTGCGCGCGACTTCTTTTCAAATAAATATTGGAATAAATTTTTCACATCAGCAGGGACTTTGTTACATCTCGCCACATTTGGGGAACTCCAAGCAAGGTGATGCTTGTGTCTTGTAATCCCGCCACTTGACACAAACCCACAGAAATTACATCTAACTGAGGTTTTCAATCCTTCTACCGCAGTCCCAAACGCCCACCCCGGATCAACTTCCCTTTTACTCTTACTCTTACTCATTATGTTTAAACAAACTGATCAACAATGAACAGAGACGAATTGAACAGAAGAACAGAAAAGAACAGGGACGAATTGAACGTATAATTGTATAAACAAACTAATCAGCAATGAACAGAAAATCAAGGAAGACGAGAGAGAGCAGAGGTGGACAGAAAAGAATGAACCTGATGTTGAGATGTGCTTGATTGAAGAAGACGAGAGAGAGCAGAGGTTGATTGAAGATGGCGATTTGCTTGATTGAAGAAGATGAGAGAGAGCTGAGGTACGTTCAGCGATTTAGAGGCCACGTCATTTTTTTAAGATGTCAAAAACCCTAATTGTTGCTCGATTTTATATTAAACATAAAAAAACCCCTAAGTATCGCTAAAATCGCTATTCATCGCCATGGCCAACATAGCGACACATAGTCGCATCGCCATAAAGCGCGCTATAGCAACGACTATGGTCGCTATCAATAACTATGCACATATTCATCAAACACAACAAACACCACATTTCATTCAATTCATCTAACAAGTTTCTATCATACATAACATGGTACACCAATATTGGACAAAGAGTTGAACATGGTGAAATATCCATGTCATGTTCATCATTCAACTAATGGGTTTTCATTCTTGAACATCAATTTAATTGAAATTATGCCTAACACATGTTTCCTAAGATGATGCTAACACCTACTCATGCTCAATTTCATACAAATTCGCGGATCGATCATAACCCACTTCATATCAAAATCACCAAATCATAAATTACAACTTACCAAGTGATTTATAGAGCTGAATGATCAAGAATCCTTGTACATGCAATAGATTTGAGCTGAATCCCCTTTCTAATTTGATGATTTCTTGAGAGTTAAGGTTTACACCCCTTCCCCTGCTTGATCTCACGCGCACACACACCTAGTGGGTGTGAGATTTTTGTTTTAATAATTTCAAGTTCCTATTTTGGCAATCTTAGTCCCACAAGTTTATCACACCATCATATTTGTTACCAATTTCATTCCTTTACTTATTTTGTTGGACATTTAACTAAGGGGCTGTTTGGTAGTCTCTGAATGGTCATTAAGAGTCTACCTCTTAATGGAACCATTAAGAATTTTACCAATGAGAAGGTAGAAGAATGTGACATGTGATGATTTACCATTCAGAGGTTACCTCTTAACCATTCAGACTCGAGGTTACCTCTTATTCATTAAGAGGTTTTAAACCATTAAGAGGTAGCTTCTGAATGGTCATTAAGAGGCTACCAAATAGCCCCTAAGTTTAATAACTTAGTTATTGTACTCATTTAATAAAACATGGTGACATACCTACGATTTTAATAATTCGAGTTTTGAGGTGTTACACGTTCATTTGTATATTTGGGAGAAATTATTCTTCCTCTATAATTTTTTTAATATATTTTAAAAGTGGTTGCGAGTAGATGTAAGATAAAAAGTAATGATAAAAGTAAAAAAAATAATAATATTATTTAATTAATAGAATCCAGAAAATATGATGGTTTTTAATGTGATTATAGAGTGGATTTGATTGTAGGATATAATGCTCTAAAACATAAACAATAAAATAATTGTTTAACTTATGTTGTTGTTTTTTCGTTTTTTAATAAAACAGTTGTTTAACTTATGTTGTTGTTTTTCCGTTTTTTGCAAATGATCCCGTCAATCACTTCGTTGCCGTCAGATTCCATAAGTTTTAAACATATGACACGTGTTTTATCTTGATCGGTAAGAGAAACATTGTTTGTTCGGAGCAGATTCGGACCGTATATCCATATCCGTTATTATATCCACGTGACCCCGAAACCAATTTCAAACATCACCTTATCATGCATGTATATATATACACACACAAACAAGCCACAAACAAGGTTTTTCTAACCAAATTTGGGTATTGTTGAAATATTATGAATAGGCTTGCAAAATGTTTAGCAAACTATGTCCCTCTTACACCCCTCACTTTCATCAAGAGGGCCTCCGTGGTTTATTCGGACCGCACTTCAGTCGTATACAACGGAGTTCACTACAACTGGAGCCAAACATATGAGCGATGTTGCCGTCTAGCGTATTCTCTCCGATCGCTTAATGTTGTCAAGAATGATGTTGTAAGTTTTGTGTTCCTTCAACATATAGTGACCACTTACTGTCAACAGACTAAAAATACAAATGCATACTTTTCATGGGTTATAAAACACAAATTTTTTTTTATAAAACATACTTTTTATTGATTACAAATATAACATTTTTTTAACTGTCTACGAAGTCAGGATTACGCGATGCACAATTGTAGTCTACATTGTGAGACGATAGTGAAATCCGGGAGTGCTGACCCCAGAGTGTTATCAAAATGTTAAGCATTGTGAGATTATACCTACACGCCATCAAACTCACTCTCGTCATCGACTATACTTCTAAGCATCATGTCGTCCTTGAATCCACAACAGCCTTTCCACTAGGGTCATCCTTGAGAATCACTGAGATTTATTGGGCCCTGGGAGAGTAGAATAAGACGGATCCCTAAAATGGGCTCTCAAACAATTATCATCCCTTCGCCAATTTGTCGCCCCTTTAATTTTTAGACTTTCAGCCTTTGTGTTTTTCAAACGAGTTTAAACTTTAAAACTTTATTGGGTTTAGTTGAGTTAAATGAGAACTAGGTTTTTTATTATTTTTTGTTGTATGGACCTAAACTAAATCGGATAATTTAATGTGAGAGTAAATTAGTTTTTGAGTCGCTGTGTTTTAGAGGTTTTAACCAATTGAGTCCAAAATCAAAATTTTTAACGCCCTGAGTCCCTAACCATTCATTTTATATCGTTCTGAGTCCCTATATTTTAGTGGTTTTAACCACTTGAGTCCAAAATCAAAAGTCATCATCATCATCATACTCAGTAAATCCCACCAATAGCAAAGCAAAGGTAGTGTCTGAGGAGGGTAAGATGTAGACAACCTTACCTCTATCCCGTAGGAATAGAGAGGCTGCTTCCAGTGAGACCCCCGGCTCGATAGTAGTTTTGCATCAAGCCTTGGACATAAGGCACATAACACTCAGCAATTGGGACAAAGACTGATTAGTGCATGTACCCTTTTATCTTTCAGCTGTCAACGCCACCACATGATGCATGATTAACCGTCCTTAGCTTTTAACGTTATTTTCACGAAATTAGTATAAAATAACGTTAAAATTAGTGCACTTTCACTTTTGTCTTCCGGTGGCCCACATATATATACATTATATGCGCATACCGCAAGCGGGGCGTAAGTCCAAAATCAAAAGTACAGGTGTTAAAAGTTGGACTCAAAATATTATAAAATGAGTGGTTAGGGACTCAGGGCGTTAAAGTTTTTTATTTTGAATTCAAATGGTTAAAACCACTAAAACACATAGTCAAAAACTAATTTACTCTTTAATGTGTTTTAACCCTTTTTTTCGAAAAGCAAAGACCAAACTTTATTCAAACAAAAGCCAAAGCTCCTAGCAAGGAGGCAAGGAGCTAGAAGGACCAACCATAGAGAGTACAAAGCACCTCAAACATTGGTTTTAAGTTTTAAACCTCAGTCATCATATCCTTTGTAGAAAAGAACATTATAATGGTTGGGGGGGGCAGCCGCCCCCTATTTAAAAAACTAGTATATTATTTATTCAAAAATCTCAATCGCATCCATTAAAAATATGATAAAAATCCTCGGATCACATCCACGGAAAATAAATCTTGAGTCCGCTGCTGCTTAAATTTTGTGTAAGATCGAAGTCCACTAGTTTCGTCATGACTTCATGTGTCTTTAGTTAATCACTAAGTCACGCCCAAAACATAAACTAAACTCATCCGTAATCAAACACATATAAAGTGAACTTAAACCTTAACATTTGGCTCATCACTTCTTTTCTTGGTCGAAACTAAATTTCAACCAAGTTTTCTTTCTTTTTATTTTGAAAAAAAATATATATATGCTATATTTGTAATCAATGTATTCTTAAATACTACATTTCTTTGGTAAACCTATAATTCTCCCTCTTATTTTTCGGTTTCGTTAATCTAATAGGTATCCGTACTCACACCAAACGTTCCAGCACTATACGAGATGCATTTCGCGGTTCCAATGGCCGGGGCCGTGCTTAACGCAATGAACACGAGGCTAGACGCTAAAAACATAGCCACGATTCTCCGCCATTCCGAAGCAAAGCTCTTCTTCGTCGACTATGAGTTTGTCCCGTTAGCATCTCAAGGGCTCCGATTATTAATGTCGGAGTGCGTAGACAACGACACTTCAAACCAACCAACAATGCCAACGGTTATTGTAATCGACGACATCAAAAACCCCAGCGGGGTGCGCCTCAACAACAAGTTAGAGTATGAACAACTTGTTCAAGATGGTAACCCACAATACAAAGGCGAAGACGTTGAAGACGAATGGGATGCGATCACATTGAGTTATACTTCTGGGACCACCTCGGCCCCCAAAGGGGTGGTTAGTTCTCACCGTGCGGCTTATTTGAGCACGGTGAGCTTGATTCAAGGGTGGGAAATGGGCACCGAACCAGTGTACTTGTGGTCCCTACCGATGTTCCATTGCAACGGGTGGACGTTTACTTGGGGTGTGGCGGCTCGAGGTGGCACAAATGTCCTGATCCGCCACACCACCGCGGATGAAATGTACAAAAGTATTGTGAATTATAAGGTGACTCACATGTGTTGTGCACCGGTGGTGTTGAACATTCTTTTAGAGGCTAAATCACACGAGCGTCGTGATTTAGCCTCTTCTAAGGTTAAGATACTCACGGGTGGAGCGCCGCCTCCTGCGGCGCTTCTCGAAAAAATGGAAGAGTTTGGGTTCGAGATAACTCATGCTTATGGCCTCACTGAGGCCACTGGACCGGCACTTGTGTGCGAGTGGTGGTCCAGATGGAATGAGCTACCTAGAAGTCATCAAGCTCGATTGAAGGCTCGTCAGGGTGTGAGTATACTCTCACTTGCGGATGTGGATGTTAAGGACACGAAAACAATGGAGAGTGTTCCGCGTGATGGGAAGACGATGGGTGAGATCGTGCTTCGGGGAAGTAGCATCATGAAGGGGTACTTAAACGATGACGAGGAAAATGCGAAAGCCTTTCGAGACGGATGGTTCTTAACTGGTGATGTCGGAGTTATCCATCCGGACGGATACATAGAAATCAAGGATAGGTTGAAAGATGTCATCATTTCAGGAGGAGAGAATATAAGTAGTTTGGAAGTCGAGTCGGTTTTATTTAAGCACCACGCGGTACTTGAAGCCGCCGTTGTGGCCATGCCTCATCCACGGTGGGGCGAGAGCCCTTGTGCTTTCGTTGTGTTGAAAAACACAGGTGAAGCAACTGAAGAAGAAATCTTGGCATATTGCAAGAACAATATGCCAAGATTTATGGTTCCTAAGAAGGTAGAGTTTGTGAAAACACTACCAAAAACATCAACCGGTAAAGTCCTTAAGCAAGAACTTCGGAAAGTCGCGAGATACTTCTACACAAGATAACTTTTGTGAAAAAAAATTGTTTAATCATACTTTGTAACAAGATGCACCCTTATAAATTATAATCATGAAACAACTATACTTGTAATGTCACGATTTTGTATATTTGTTTTTATATGATAGTATTAAAGAGAACATGCTAAATGTTTTTTACTATGAAAGAGAACATATAATTACAAAATAATCAACTCGACGATTTCTCCTCATTTTGTCATATAACTAGTGTCAGTTATTGTGCATTGCGGCGACACCATATTGAACTTCGAAAAGATTAATTTTTAACAAACTTTTTCACCAATTTATCGATGATGTAGATGGAAATAAACACATTATATTATATCATATTATTAGAAAGACGAAAATTGTTAATAGTTTTAAGTTGTCTTAATTAAGTTGCTTTGTGTCCTTAAGAGACATGGTGTGATGGTAAGGTGTCTCCCCTCTATCTTATAGGTAGAAGGTTCAAATCATCTAAACAACCGACGAATGGAAAAAAGTTAAATGTCGTAATTTCTGATAACTATATGTACATATTGTTGGAAATCAGGCCCTTGATCGAATAAACAAACACCGGATGAACGAACTGGTTCGACTCTTTATATTATTTATCAATAAAAGCACACTAATTACAATGACCCTAACCATCTATTTATACTAAACATATTCTAGTCCTAACCCGACTCAAACTCTATTAATACAATAAATAAACAAACTAGATAAACTTATCTAATTCGAACTAACAATTATCCCTATAAAGACTCAATAAATAATTCAACACAATTATCTATAACCCGTCTTTATCCTTATCTCTTTAATTCAAGATTAACGTCTTCATTCTCCCCCTTAATCTTGAATTGTTCACACCGCTCATTTATGACACCCGAATCACGTTTCCTCTCGAACCATCTCGACCCACTTATCTAATTCATAAACCATTAAACGTGACCCGATAATGCACCGATCCGTGACCCGTAAATAACCCGCAACATCAAGATTTCCCAACATTCACCCCCGTAATCTTGATGTGGGTTCTTTCCTCTTGCTACTTGCTTGCTCGATTCTTGCTTGCATTCGTTCTTGCTTTCCATGCTAAAACCGGAATCGGTTTTCTTGCTTGATTCAAAACACTCTTGCATTCTTTATTCGAATCCGTTCTTGCCGACTTGCCATTCGAACACAACGTCCGATCTTGCTACGAACCACACGGGTTCGGTCTCTTGCTTTCTTTCGACTTTCTTTCTTTCTTCGGGCTGTCGATTTCATTCTTTCTTTCAAATCAACGCCTATTCTTTCTTCTTTCTTACCGATGGTTGCACTTTCTTTCTTACTGCACCGGTCTCTTTCTTACTTTCTTGCGAGACCTTCTTTCTTTCTTGCTAAGCGACGCCGGCCTCTTTCGTACTTTCTTCTTTCTTGTGGCGCCTCTTCTTTCTTTCTTCCTCTCTTTCTTAAGGATTCAACGATTTGAACCCGACTTTCTTTTTCGCTGATCTTGCTAGTTAACTTGCTTTAAACATGCTTCTTGCTTGCTATCGATTGCCAAAAATAATCTTGCTACTCGTTCCAAACCGTGCTACTTTCTTGCTAGCGTGTTTGCCTTATTCTTGCATTATCTTTTGTGCCGAGACTTGCTACTTCTCCTTTCTTTTTCTTTCTGCGAATTCTTTGTCTTCAACCCAAATTAATTCCACTTGATTTGCATGTAGTTCACACCATGTACTACAAACAAACCAATATAACCACCGACCTAAAAAAAATGCATATCCGTTCTTTCTTCTTTCTTTTTATTGGTCATTGGTCAATGTGATTCTTTTTAACAATTGAACCACATGTGGTTCTACCTCTTCTAAATATTTAATTGCCAATATCACAACTAAGCTGCATCCCTCCATGGAATTACTGCTTATGTCTGTTTTTTCCTTTTTTTCGTTTTCAAGCACCACCGGTTCACCACCGCTGCAACCCCGTGAGGGGTGGCTCCCCTTCTTGAAAACGACTCTCAAAACCGCAGGCACCAAGCTCTGATACCAATTGTTGGAAATCAGGCCCTTGATCGAATAAACAAACACCGGATGAACGAACTGGTTCGACTCTTTATATTATTTATCAATAAAAGCACACTAATTACAATGACCCTAACCATCTATTTATACTAAACCTATTCTAGTCCTAACCCGACTCAAACTCTATTAATACAATAAATAAACAAACTAGATAAACTTATCTAATTCGAACTAACAATTATCCCTATAAAGACTCAATAAATAATTCAACACAATTATCTATAACCCGTCTTTATCCTTATCTCTTTAATTCAAGATTAACGTCTTCATTCTCCCCCTTAATCTTGAATTGTTCACACCGCTCATTTATGACACCCGAATCACGTTTCCTCTCGAACCATCTCGACCCACTTATCTAATTCATAAACCATTAAACGTGACCCGATAATGCACCGATCCGTGACCCGTAAATAACCCGCAACATCAAGATTTCCCAACATTCACCCCCGTAATCTTGATGTGGGTTCTTTCCTCTTGCTACTTGCTTGCTCGATTCTTGCTTGCATTCGTTCTTGCTTTCCATGCTAAAACCGGAATCGGTTTTCTTGCTTGATTCAAAACACTCTTGCATTCTTTATTCGAATCCGTTCTTGCCGACTTGCCATTCGAACACAACGTCCGATCTTGCTACGAACCACACGGGTTCGGTCTCTTGCTTTCTTTCGACTTTCTTTCTTTCTTCGGGCTGTCGATTTCATTCTTTCTTTCAAATCAACGCCTATTCTTTCTTCTTTCTTACCGATGGTTGCACTTTCTTTCTTACTGCACCGGTCTCTTTCTTACTTTCTTGCGAGACCTTCTTTCTTTCTTGCTAAGCGACGCCGGCCTCTTTCGTACTTTCTTCTTTCTTGTGGCGCCTCTTCTTTCTTTCTTCCTCTCTTTCTTAAGGATTCAACGATTTGAACCCGACTTTCTTTTTCGCTGATCTTGCTAGTTAACTTGCTTTAAACATGCTTCTTGCTTGCTATCGATTGCCAAAAATAATCTTGCTACTCGTTCCAAACCGTGCTACTTTCTTGCTAGCGTGTTTGCCTTATTCTTGCATTATCTTTTGTGCCGAGACTTGCTACTTCTCCTTTCTTTTTCTTTCTGCGAATTCTTTGTCTTCAACCCAAATTAATTCCACTTGATTTGCATGTAGTTCACACCATGTACTACAAACAAACCAATATAACCACCGACCTAAAAAAAAATGCATATCCGTTCTTTCTTCTTTCTTTTTATTGGTCATTGGTCAATGTGATTCTTTTTAACAATTGAACCACATGTGGTTCTACCTCTTCTAAATATTTAATTGCCAATATCACAACTAAGCTGCATCCCTCCATGGAATTACTGCTTATGTCTGTTTTTTCCTTTTTTTCGTTTTCAAGCACCACCGGTTCACCACCGCTGCAACCCCGTGAGGGGTGGCTCCCCTTCTTGAAAACGACTCTCAAAACCGCAGGCACCAAGCTCTGATACCAATTGTTGGAAATCAGGCCCTTGATCGAATAAACAAACACCGGATGAACGAACTGGTTCGACTCTTTATATTATTTATCAATAAAAGCACACTAATTACAATGACCCTAACCATCTATTTATACTAAACCTATTCTAGTCCTAACCCGACTCAAACTCTATTAATACAATAAATAAACAAACTAGATAAACTTATCTAATTCGAACTAACAATTATCCCTATAAAGACTCAATAAATAATTCAACACAATTATCTATAACCCGTCTTTATCCTTATCTCTTTAATTCAAGATTAACGTGTTCACATATATGATAATTAGATAGTAACTATTGAAATGGCATTTATTAGGTGTTAAAGAGTTGTGTTGGGTTAATAGGCTGACTAGTGGGAACTGATGAACACAAATAGGATTGTATGTCTATGTCTATTTGTATAAAAGACTAAAAGATATCAACATAACACGTTTGAAACCATATAACTCAAACATGATCCATGTAACCAGTTTATCTAAACTGATTGACGGGTAAAGTTGAAAACAGGTTAAACTGATCCTTAACATGTTGACAAATTGAACAAGTGGTAATTTGTTTGCACGTTGATTTTAAATTATTATTTTTCTTTTTGGTTAATTTTATACAAGCTAACGTGTTTATTTACATGGCTAGCTCGGTGAAGCATCTTAGTCTCTTACTAGTTACTATCAATATCGTTAATCCCTGATCATATAACAAATTGTTTCTCAAGAAATGTCAATTACGCGATATGATAAAGAAAAAACGACCCATAAAACAACAAGTTATGAATAATATTTTTATGAACAAATTACGTATATGATATATATTCAAATGCATAGATTAGTATATTGCGATGATAGACGGCAATATTGTGGGTGGAGGGTATAGGACTGTTTGAGTTGTTCGGTGAGTCAAGTCACCGATTCGGTGACCACCCCTTCATTTTAGCGGCAATCAGTGAGCAGGAGAGAGAAGGGCAAATTCGGTGTACACTCACCGAATAAAGGTGACTGATTTGACCCATTTTTTTTAATTTTTTGAACGTTAAAAATTTTGACCGTTTGAATATAATTTCGACCGTTAGAATTTTTAATATAAATACCCATATTTCCAATCAATTTAAAATACACAACTCTTCTCCATCCAACTTTATTTAAAAAAAAAAAAAATCATCACTCCCATTTTTTCAATGGATGATTTACCACCGCTATTCCTTCCGATTGATATTAGTGAAGACGATGATTCTTCCTCGAGCGATAGTAGTTTAATTTTTTCCAAAATCTTATTAACGAAGCCGCTCAACTGGAAGACACAGGCACTTCTAAAAAAAGGAAAACTGTGCATCGAGATCGAGTGAAATGTCACGACAACCTTATGAGAGATTATTTTGTCGAGAAGCCCGTATTCAACGAAGATGTTTTTCGCCAAAGGTTTCGTATGTCCAAAAGGTTGTTTTTAAAAATTTTGAGTGACGTGCAAGCGAATAACTCCTGGTTTCAAGACGCCGCAGATGCTAGTGGTAGGAAGAGTTTTACATCGATTCAAAAAGTTACTTCGGCGATTAAGCAACTAGCAACCGGCAACGCTCCAGACGAGTTCGACGAGTATTTAAATATGTCCACAAGGACTTCCCGAGAAAGTCTAGAATATTTTTGCGAAACGGTTTGTAATTTATACGCTTCCGAGTTTTTACGTAGACCTACTAGCCACGACGTTGCGCTCTTGTACCAAGCTCATGAGGAGAAACATCACCTTCCTGAGATGTTGGGTAGTCTTGATTGTACACATTTTGTTTGGAGAATGTGTCCAACGGAGTTGCGGGGTCAATATACGGGGGGGGGGGGGGGATCACAGTCACCCGACAGTTATGCTCGAGGCGGTGGCCTCTCAGGATTTATGGATTTGGCATGCTTTTTGTGGTCCAGCAGGTTCACAAAACGACATCAACGTGCTCTAACAATCTCCGTTATTTCTTACTGAGCGAAATGGAACTGCACCAAAATGCCCATTTTACGTGAACAACCACTTGTACAAGCGTGGATACTATCTTACCGATGGAATCTACCCTACTTGGTCCGTGTTTGTTAAATCATTTCCGTATCCTCACATTGTGAAAGAAAAGAAGTTCAAGAGGCAACACGAGGCGGCAAGAAAAGACGTGGAGCGGGCTTTTGGTGTTTTAAAGGCAAAATGGCATATACTTCATCGCCCAATGCGTTCTACGAGTGTTAAAAAAATTAGGATGGTCGTATATGCGTGCATTATTATGCATAATATGATTCTAAAAGACGACGAAAACGCGATTGCACCGGTACATATTTGGGATCCTTCAGTCGAGCCCGTTTTCGAAGACACTGTTTATAACGAGCGCATTGATGAAGATACGCATTATAGACTAAAATATGATCTTGTGGAGCATCGTGGAAAACAAGATTTACCCCACCTTTTAGCGGATTCCGACGACGAATAGTTAAATTAGTTTTTTTAAATTTATTTTTATATTTTAAATTAGGTTTTTTTTAATTTATTTTTATGTTTTAAGTTAGGTTTTTTCTTATGTAATGCGTTTTTTTTAATTAAAAGTACCTTTGTTTTTATATTTTTTAATATGTTTTGTTTATTTATGAATAATTTCTAGAAATTAAAAAATATATAACTCAAACATCCTAGGGTGTTTGACTATACCCTCTGATTGAGTGTAAAATGGGAAGTGAAATGGTGAGTTGACATGTCATAATATTATAAGCTAGGATTTCACTCAAACACCCTAAAGATGTTTGACTATACCCTCCACCCTGAATAAAAAACCGAAGTGCCGGACATTGGAAACTTTTGTTTACTTCTTCCAACATACAATGAGATGGACGTCAAACAAGTACATAGTCAAAAGTGTAGTGAAATGGATAAGCATCTTTTTTCTAATATAAAAAGGAAATATTAAATAATCTATACTCTTTATCTTTATCTTTATTATGTAATGAATAAAAAAACTTGTAACTTACGTATTACGTTTTTTAACTAGTTTTTGCCCCACTCATGTTGCAGGGCATTAAATCAAATATTTATCTCTCTTAACATGTATGTCAGTGTTTCAATTACTTGTACATACTACTCATAACACGATCTCAAAAAATTACATCGAGTCAACCAATTAAAACGAAATATTATCATACTTTTGCTAAAATATCTAAAACGATAGAAATACTATAATTTTACTGAGGGAAAATTGTTTTTTTTTTCAGAACAAATAAGCGTGTGTCAGGCAGCCGTCTGGCACGAATAAAAATTATACCGAGTCAATCAATTAAAACAAAACACTATCATAGTTTTGTCCCAAAAAAAAAAAAACTAAAACGATCGCATGACCGTAATTTTATACCAGGGGCAAAATCATAATTTGATGTGGAAAAAAAAAACCAAAACTGTCACACCCCTTTCTAAAGCGGAAACACGAGGTGTGATCCTGAAAGGTTCTCATTGCATACGAAGGGTCGACATACTACATGATCGTAAAACCAACTCCATTTGCCATTCAAAGTTTAACATCCCAAAATAAAGTTAAGTTTAGTGTTTACAACATAACATGAGATAAATATTTAAAAAGTTTACATCTTCATTTCAAAAGTAAATTTCAAGGTTTTGTTCATTATATCTTCGCAGAGACGGGAGATAACGAACAAATCCTACAAAAGTGGCAAGGAGCATCGGCACAAAAGGACTTGAAACATAAACAACCATCTTGAACAAGGAGACCGCGCATACATTCATCTAGTTACCTGAAATACTTGTAAGTTTGGAAAATCGTCAACAAAAGTTGGTGTGTGTTGATGCAACAAATAATAGACCAAGGATAGTAGCCAGGTTGGTTAGGCAAAAGGGTTGAAGGGTTCAACTTTTCCTAACGCAGGTCGTGGGGTCCCCCCACGTTTGCAAGACGTGGAGAGAGGTTCACTAGTTTATTTTTATTGTTTGTTGAAGATCCTTCTCTGAAGTATGTTCAGATTCGGGTGAATGAGCAAACGGAATATGTGTGTGTTGGATGTGAAAGGAAGTAACTCACGTGAAGCAAGTACTTCGAAGTGAATGACCAGAGATTTCAGGAATCAGGGCTGGCCAGGAATGTCCTGCTTAGTAAATGAAGTGTCTAACATATAGGACAAGACATCACTCAAAGAGGAATGCATTTGACTAGTGACCATGCTTGCAGTGGGGGTTTTGCCCTTTTTGGGGGTTGAAGGCTTTGACCTGCGGGTAAAAGAGTGTGTTCTGTGGATCCGTGTTGCTTTTGCGGCTGGTGAGTTGGTGAAGCAATCCAGAGATGTGACTATTTACTGTTCCCGTATTGCTTTACTTCATCTCCTCAGCTTTTCAACCTTTGAACCGTTTAACCCTTTGAGCATTCATGTATTTAGTCATTTTATTTAGTCTTGGGCTACCCCCGTCATCAGCCCCCCAAGTCAGAGGTTTTTGGGAAATGAGCTCAAAGACTTCTGACTTTCATACATACACTTATTGCTTGCAGGTTTCAAGGGTTCAAAGCTTGAAGGCTTAAAGGGTTAAAGTCAGTTAATTTTTGAATTTTAAATAACTGACAACTGATTTGATTGATGTGTGGCAGTTCATAGGGCGGCGGTTTTGCATAAAGTAACTGTTTGCAATTATCATCACTATTTTGAGTTTTATTTTCTTTTATATTTGGAGATATCATTCAGTTTCCACATTATCCTTTAAAGTTATCCTCTGCAATTCCCTTCTCTCTCTTCAAGGTTAGTTTTGGTTTCTTTCATATTTCTTTACATTCTTCATACTTTCTTTGTAGAATGGGTGTCCGTAAGGATTTGGCAAAATCCTTTTCCCGATTAACTCAGGAAGAGGTAGATTTATTTTGTGTGGAATATGGTATTGATAAAATGTTTAATCCGACCGCTCCTGCTTGTGATGTTCCTATTGATAAACCGACCCCTGGTTCGATTGCTCTTTATTGTCGTCATTTTGAGTTTTCGAACCTCCGTTATCCATTTTCTCTCTTTGTTCTGAAGTTATTGGAGTATTACCGAGTCTCCTTTGGGCAAATTCATCCGAAGGGCATGGCTAGGGTTTTGCACTTTGAGGTTTTGTGCCGTGCCCTTGGATATGATCCTACATTGTTGCTTTTTTGCCAGTTTTTTTGTTTGGCCAAAAATGGTGATTGGTTCACCTTTGAAACATCCAAGGTTGATACTTGTCTTATTTCGTCTATGATTACAACACTTGGTACTTCGAAGGATCGCTTTTTCTGGGTTTCTGATTCTATTGTCCCATTCAAAATGGTGTGGAGGCACCCGGATGTCGTTCTCAATGAACCGGAGCCCTTTGAATCTGAGTTGAATGATGCTTTTCTCAAAGCCATCCGGGAGTGCCCTTCGAGGGTTCGTCCCTTCCCTGAACATTTGCTAGTTCTATTAGGGGTTAGTAAATTGTGGGAAAATGCCGATCGGGATCCGGTTCTAATGAGGAGTGGCACGGGTATGCATTTTCCTTTTTTGCCCTCTTTGCATTTTTCTTTATTTGTGCCTTATGTGCTTTGGTTTTTGTTATTTGCAGTCATGTCTGCCCTAGATTTTATCAAGAGTGACGACACTTCTGATGTTGCGTTTGAGGATGTTCCATCTGTTCCTGATGAAAACTTTGTAGTTAGGACCGCTGAGCAAAGGTTCGAGGGTTCGGGTTATGTTAGTACTTCCAATGTCAAAGGTTTTTCCAAGTCTCATGCTCCCAAGGCTTCAACATGTCGATCTACTCGCCGTTTGTTGAAGGCTGCTCCTCAATCCACTTCTACGGAACCAGTGGAGTTGAGTGATGATATTGAAGCTTCTGAAGATCAGGGCGTTGAAGCGGGTGCTGAAAAGGAAAAGAAAATGGTTATTCATGGTAAGAAGGCTTCAGCCAAGAAGGTTATTGCTACCCCCGTTCAGGGTTCTTCAAGCAGGGATGTTGAAGGGTTGGATCCGGACGAAGTTTATGTGCCTGGTTGGTCGGCGAAAATTGATGACAGTTTCAAGGATGCTGCTGTTTGTGAAGATGTTCTGAGTCACATTGTTCCTCCTTCAGTTCACAACACTATTGCTGATATGGATGATGACTTGATGTTATCCCGCATGATTTTGAGTACCTGCAACCTTGCTGCCATGCTTCCTCAGGGGATTGCTCGTTTTCGCAAGAGGATGCAAGAATATGAAGAAATTTCTAAGAAGAAAGATAAGATGAAATTTTCAATGGCTGCGATGAAGAAGGAGATAGCTGGGTTTGCTGAGAGAGAAGAAGCGTGGGACAAAAAAGGTTAGTGAACTGACTAGGAGGTATGACATTGAAATGAGTGATTTGAAGAAGAGCTTTGAGGCTAATCGGTTGAAACTTAAAGCTGATAGGGAAGCTTTGTATGTTCAACAAAGGGCTTTTGATGCAGAGAAGGAAGGGTTGAAGGCTGCAGTTGCTCAGACCATCGATGATAACCAATGGTTGATTGAGCAAGGCTTTCAGCAGGTTGTCACCTACCTTCTCCACTCCAAGGAGTTCAATTCCGCACTTGGTGAAGTTTACACTAAATTACTTAACTTGGGGAAGCATCAAGACCTCATTGCTGGTTATAAGCTTCATGAATCTGGCCATCCTTTGGAGAAGTCTCCCTTGTTTCGTCCTGAGGCTTCCGATGTTTTCAAGGGTTCCGTTGAACAGATGGAGAGGCTGACCTACCCTTATATCCATCAAGTTTCTGCTTGTTTTGGTAAGCCTCTTACTGTGTTGCAGGACTTGAAACCGGAGGGCCTTAATGAAAAAGTCTGTGCTGAAGTCTTAGGTTCTCTTTCAAGGAAGAGATCCTACTCGGGGGATAGTGATGACACCCTTTCAGGTGGACCAGATGCTTCGAATGATGCAAGCTTGGAGGCTTCAGCAGTAGGAGGTGATGGTGGTGTAAAAGCTAAGAAGTCCAAGAAAGCAAAGAAGGTCAAGGGTGAAGGTTCTGGGGTTTCCAAGCCTTCTGCTGATGCTTAACGGATATTCGTAGCTTTCTTAGGACCCAAAAACAATTTGTGGTTTGTAATGTTAACTTTAGACAATATTAGGTTTTGCAGGAACCCCTAAGGTTCTTGTTATGTGGTTATGTTTTTAGGCCTGTATGGCCGTTTGAACAATATCTAAACTTGCAAGTCACTAGGACTTGTTTTAACTTGTGTTTGAATGGTTGAAAGTCTTTCATGGCTTTCTTTGTTATGATATTATGTTTAACTATTTTCTTTGTGCTGTGTTTTTATGCTTGTGCCTATTTCATTATGGCAGCTTGGTTGGCTTCAAGATTTTTGGCTTACCCGTAGGTAGGTTGAAGCCTTTAATGGTTTTGAGTTGTCACATATGTGGCTTGAAGCCTTGAAGGCTTCTTAGTTTTGTATCTTGACTTGGCTTGCATTTTAAGTTTTTATAACTCTTTGTTCAAGTTGTTGTACTACTCTTCGAGTTATATGTTTTTCTTGTAACTTTGTCTTTGTCAAGTTTGCGTTGCCTTTATGTTTTTTATACCTTAAAGGGTTCAGTGCTGCAGTCACTTAGCCTTGGTATTTTTAACAAGAAGACATAACACCTATCCTATTTATTTTCTTGTTTTTGTTTGATTTCGTAAGCCTGTTTGATTATTCTTCTAAGGCTGAAGGAACATTTGGTGTAGGCTGTTCAAACCCGTCTATGAGACAACTTTGTTTTTTATAATAAGTCTCAAGGAGTTGTATTGATTTAGGAACTCACCCCTTATATAGGTTCATTCAACCCTTGAACCTATTGAGTGATGTGGCCTGGGGGCTTATCCCCTTACATGGCCTTTGCCATGGAGTTTTTTGCTAGGTTCTCAGCCTGATCTTAGGATAGAAAGACAAGTTTGATAAAACAACTTCGTTCATTCAATAGATACTTGTTCTTACAAAAGGTTTTCATAGTGTCATTCTCAAAATATAACTTTGTGAAATACAAACCAATCTTTCCTGTTTAGACATGGAACCTTTTCAAGGTCTTTCCATTCCAATGCCTTGGAAGCCTTTTACCCTCTGAGTCTGCTAGCTTGTAAGATCCACTCTTATGTGCTTCAAGGATGGTGTATGGACCTTCCCATTTTGGGCCAAGCTTTCCTTGATTTTCCTTTTTACTAGCTTCATTGTTTCTAAGCACCAGGTCTCCAGGCTTGAAACGTTCATTCTTGACCCTCTTGTTGTAGTAGGCTTCCATTCGTTGCTTGTACTTGGCTTCTTGAATTGCAGCTTGGTCTCGTGCTTCTTCTAGGAGTTGTAAGTTCAACATGGTCTCTCTTTGGTTTGCTTCGGGATCCATGTTGACGATTCGTTATGTTACAACTCCCACTTCAGCTGGGATCACAGCCTCGGATCCAAATACCAAGCTATATGGTGTTCTCTTATGGCTTGTTTTTTTTGTTGTTCTTATGGCCCATAGAACACTAGGTAATTCATCGAGCCAGTTGCTTTCGTACCTTCCCAGTCTTGTTTTGATACCTTCCACTATGCTTCGATTTGTCCTTTCAACATGACCGTTTGATTGTGGGTATGCCACTGAGCTGAAAACCTGATTGATCCTGTATTCTTTACACCAAACGTTGAAAGGCTTCTCAGCAAATTGCTTTCCATTGTCAGTGACAAGTACTCCCGGCAATCCATAACGGCAAATGATGTTTTCCCAAACAAAGTCAATGACCTGTTTGCCTGTGATCTTTGCGAGTGGTTTAACCTCTGGCCACTTGGTGAAATAATCTATTGCTACCAACAAGAACTTCACCCCACCTTTGCTTGGGGGAAACGGACCGACAATGTCCATTCCCTATTTATAGAATGGCCATGCTGAGGTTATTGGGACCAGATCATGCGTGGGACTTTTTGGGATTGGTGCATGAATTTGGCAGGCATCACATTTCCTTAATTGCTCAACGGTATCCCGGTGCATTGAGGGCCAAAAATACCCAAGGTTCATAAGTTTTGCAACCACCGACCTAGCTCCAAAATGAGCTCCACATATATCTTCGTGAATTTCTTTGATCAAATACTGACTTTGCTCGGGACCCACACATCTTAGCAAGGGAGTAAGATAACCCTTTTTGTAAAGGGTTTCACCTTATAGTACATACTGCCTTGCCTTGATCTTAACCCTTTCAGCTTCTATTTGATCACTTGGCAATTCACCGTTTTTAAGGAATTTCTTGATTGGAGTAATCCAATTTGGATCTTCCTCAGTGACTACGTCTTGAACTTCTAACTCATCGATTGATGGAGTCTTTAACACTTCTACCAACACCTTCTTGGTAAGGTGGGCAAAAGTCAGAGATGCAAGCTTACTCAAAGCATCTGCTTTTTTTGTTTTGAGATCTGGGAATTTGTTTGATGTTGCATGTTTGAAAGGTATTCATCAGCTCCTTGGATTTTTCTTTGTAACTTTTCATGTTGGGCTCCTTTGCAACGTAGCTATCATTCACTTGGCTCGAGACCAGCAACGAATCTGTGAACACTTTAAGCTTTTGGACCTTCATTTCTTTAGCCAATCTTAAGTCGACGATCAGTGCCTCGTATTCAGCCTCGTTGTTGGTGGTCTGAAAATCAAAACGGAGAGCATACGTGAATTCCAACCCTTCTGGGTTGATCAAAATGAGCCCAGCCCCTGACCCTTCAACGTTTGAAGCCCCATCGGTGAAAAGCTTCCAGGCTTCAAGGTCTGAGGGTTCAGTGGTGGCGGTGTTTACTTCAGTGGCTGTTTGCTTTGGGACTTCTACAATGAAATCAGCCAAGACTTGGGCTTTGATAGCCTTTCTTGGGACGTAGGTGATGTTATGCTCACCTAGTTCCACTGCCCATTTGGCTAATCGTCCCGAGTTTTCTGGTTTTTCAAGCACACTCTTAATAGGCTAGTCAGTGATCACTTGTATAGGGTGTGCTTGAAAATACCTTCGAAGCCTTCTAGCTGTTTGAACTAGGGCAAGGGAAAGTTTTTCAAGAGGAGGAAATTTGGTTTCAGCCAATTTTAGAGTTTTGCTGAAGAAATAAACGGGTACCTGTGCCTTTTCTCGCTCAATGGTGACGACCGCGCTTATGGCCTCCTCAGCGACTGAAAGGTACACCGAGATTAACTCCCCCGTTTCTGGAGCTGCAATGTCAGGTAAGGAAGCAAGATGTTGTTTCATCTGGTTGAAGGCTTCTTCAGCCTCCTCAATCCATTTGAAGTCTTTCTTATCAGAGCAGTTCTTGAGCGTCTTGTAGAAGGGCAAAGATCTTTCAGCCAACTTGGAGGTAAAACGCTTCAAGGCTGCAAGCTTCCCATTTAAGCTCTCAACCTCTTTCTTGCTTCTTGGTGGTTTGGTCTCCAGAACAGCTTTCACCTTATTCGGGTTGGCTTTGATGCTTTGTTTTCCCACAATATGCCCAAGAAATTTACCCTCCTCAAACCCAAAAGAGCATTTCTCTGGGTTGAGTTTCATGTTGACCTTCCTTAGGTTCTTGAAGGTTTCTTGAATGTCATCGAGCATTTGATACTCCATCTTGCTTTTAATTACCAAGTCGTCTACATATGCCTCCATGTTTTTACCAATTTGACTTGCAAAAGCCTTGTCAACTAGGCGTTGATAGGTTGCTCCAGCGTTTTTGAGGCCAAAGGGCATCTTTTGATAACAAAAGATCCCTTTGTCCGTGTGAAAGGCGGTTTTTTCCTCATCTTCTTCCTTCATGAGGATTTGGTGATAGCCTTTGTAGGCATCAAGAAAACATTTCAACGGGTACCCGGTGAGGGAGTCCACCTTGAGATCAATTTCAGGTAACGGATAGCAGTCTTTGGGACAGGCCTTGTTAAGATCCTTGAAATCTATGCACATTCTCCACAAATTGTCTGGCTTTCGGACCATCACCGGGTTCGCAACCCAGGTTTGATACTTGACTTCGCGGAGAATGTCGGCAGACACAAGCTTTTCAACCTCTTGGCATGAAGCCAAGCTTCTTTCGGGTGCTAGACTTCGTTTCTTCTGGACGACGGGCTTGACGTTGGGTGGTATCTTCAATTCATGTTCAGCGATGCTTCGTGGGATGCCTTTCATGTCTTCCGGGCACCAAGCAAAAACATCACTGTAATGTGTTAACAGTTTTTCGAGATACGAGAGGGTCTCTTGTGAAAGGCTTGGGTTGACCCTTATCCTCTGCTCAGGGTACTTGGGATTTATCATTAGCCTTTGTTTATCTTCTTCACTTTTGGAGCTTTCACCTTCAATCATGTAGGCTTCCTGAGATGGTTGAAGGGTTGCTATTCCCCTTTCAGTGGGAAATTTGACAGTGCCATGGCCAACGGACACAACCATATAAAATGCACATTGTCCCGGCCTTCCAATGATCACGTCGTAGCTTGAAGGTATGTTGATAACCACAAAGGTGAGTGGTTGGACTCTCTCCTTTGGACCTTCGCTGAAACGAACATCAAGTGTCAGTTGCCCTAACGGCTTGAGGGGTATGTCGGCAATACCTTTTATGGAGGTTCCGGAGGGTTGAAGCTTTGAACGTTCTTCATTGCTTAGACGGTTGAAGAACTTTTCAAACATGATTTCGGTAGCAGCACCAGTGTCTATGTATGCTCTACTTGTTTGTAATGTTCCCATAGTAGCGTCAACCACAAGATGGTTTGAAAGAGGGTCTTTTTCAGTTGGGGGAAACAAACACACTGAAGCTCCCAAGCTTCCAACCGCTGCCTTTTGTTTGGAACCCTTCCATCGAAATCTACCATATTGACTTCCTTACTTTTTCCTTCAGCCATTTTGTCCCTTACTCCCTTGACCAAGTGAGCAAGTTCCCCGGACTTGACGGCTTCTTCGATCCACTTTTTAAGTTGGAAGCAATCGTTGGTATGGTGTCCCTTTTCTTCATGAAATTCACAATATTGTGTGGAGTTTTCATTCTTCCTGCTTTTGGGGAGAGGCCTGGGAGGCCGAAAGTTTTGCTTGACCTCTTCTGTTGCAAGGATTTCTTGAGGAGTCTTTGTGAGAGGTGTGAAACTTATGCCTTTCTCCCCGGTGGAAGGGTTCCGACCTTCAAGCCTTCGATGGTCTGAACCCTTTTGACGTCTGTCATAGGAGTTAAAATTCCCTCTTTTTCTGGCTGGGCTGTTGCCTCGCCAACTGGATCCTCTTTTCCTTTGTTCTTTGATACCTATTGCCTCCTCTCCCCGGATATGGGCTTCCGCTCTTTCGAGAGCTTCTTCCAAGGTCTTGGGCAGGGATTTGTTGAAATCTCTTGTGAGATATTTTGAGGTGATGGCGTTTATAAAACCAGCTACCCTCATTTTCTCGTCCGCCCCTACATATGTTAGACCTTCCTTTTTGTATCGTTCGATAAACTCTCGAAGGTTTTCATCGTCACGTTGTTTTATCTGAAAGATCACTGTTGCATCTTTGACATATCGCCTTTGTTGGGAGAAATTGGCCAGAAAACCCTTGCTGAGGTCGTCGAAGCTTCGAACGCTTCGAGCAGGTAAATCATTGAACCAAATCCTGGCTGATCCGACAAGAGTTTGCATGAACATTAGACAACATTCGGCGATTGACCATTTCTCAATCCTTGCTGCACCAGTGAAGATCTGAAGACGATCCTCAGGATCTTCAGTCCCATCATACGTTTTCATGTGGGATGGCATCTTGATTTTGTTTGAAAATCATAATCGGCTATTTGTTGTGAAAAGCACGAGAGGTTACTCGTCTTGTAAGGCTTGGCCAAATCTTCTTCAGCCCCTGCACCCGTGTTGTTGCCATTGTTGCTGTTCCCCTGAGTGGCCAGCACCTGATTAATAAAGTGCTGCCACAGGAAGCTGGCCATCATCTGGGTCATCATATGGGGCATGAGGTTGAAGCCTTGAAGGCTTCTGGGTGCTACTAGGCAACTAACTCCCAAAGGGGTGCTCATAACAGCACTTCGTGCCAAGGGGAGCACGGACAAAGCTTGTCCCATGAAGTTGTTGTTGAGGGTTGAAGGCTCGTTACCGGGGACTGCAGGAGCTGGTCGAGAGTCAGCTCATGCCCCAATGGAGCACCACTTGTAACTGGTTGAGAAGAGAAGAGAGGATATGCTGTAGGATTCGGCCTTGTGGACAGATATGGGTTAGGGTTTGGAGGATTACTGGGACCAGCCTCGTCCCTAGATGTAAAAGGAGGGACGGGAGGTCCGGGGGATAAGAGAAGAGAAGAGAGGATATGCTGTAGGATTCGGCCTTGTGGACAGATATGGGTTAGGGTTTGGAGGATTACTGGGACCAGCCTCGTCCCTAGATGTAAAAGGAGGGACGGGAGGTCCGGGGGATAACGTTGGTTCTGGCTCATCATAGTCTAAACGAATCCTCACTCCCTTGTCCCTTTCCTTACTCACATATTGGTTGAGGAGAGACCTCAACTCAAGGAAGTTGTTAGCAACCCCCTCAAGGGTGAGTTCAACACGTGTTGGGGTGTCAGAGACACCAACATTGGGGGAAGGGACTCCGGATCTGGATGGAGTTGGAGTGTTGAAAGTGAGAAACTCGGGAGTGCTTCCCGGAGTTGAGAAAGAAGTTGGAATAGCCACATGAGTATGGCTAGTACGCGGGGTAGAGGTGTTTGGGACCTGATTTACTTCTCCCGGGGATCCACTTTCTGACATGGTAGTTTTAAGAGAAAAGAGCTACATTACTAGGCCTTTTTGAGGAGAAATAGTGGCATAGCCCCACGGTGGGCGCCAACTTGTTGATGCAACAAATAATAGACCAAGGATAGTAGCAGGGTTGGTTAGGCAAAAGGGTTGAAGGGTTCAACTTTGCCTAACGCAGGTCGTGCCCCCCCCCCCCCCACGTTTGCAAGACGTGGAGAGAGGTTCACTAGTTTATTTTTATTGTTTGCTGAAGATCCTTCTCTGAAGTATGTTTAGATTCGGGTGAGTGAGCAAACGGAATATATGTGTTTTGGATGTGAAAGGAAGTAACTCACGTGAAGCAAGTACTTCGAAGTGAATGACCAGAGATTTCAGGAATCAGGGCTGGCCAGGAATGTCCTGCTTAGTAAATGAAGTGTCTAATATATAGGAGAAGACATCACTCAAAGAGGAATGCATTTGACTAGTGACCATGCTTGCAGTGGGGGTTTTGCCCTTTTTGGGGGTTGAAGGCTTTGACCTGCGGGTAAAAGAGTGTGTTCTGTGGATCCGTGTTGCTTTTGCGGCTGGTGAGTTGGTGAAGCAATCCAGAGATGTGACTATTTACTGTTCATGTATTGCTTTACTTCATCTCCTCAGCTTTTCAACCTTCAAACCGTTTAACCCTTTGAGCATTCATATATTTAGTCATTTTATTTAGTCTTGGGCTACCCCCGTCATCAGTGTGAATTCATGCAGTTCTGTGTAAAACATTTAAGTATTGTTGTAAGAATCATGGTATGAGATTGTACTTGAAAAAGTATACTGTAAATGTAAGGAAATCGAGATCGCAAATGGTTCGCGAGGCCACTAACATATGTGACGACATAGGAAGCATCCAAACCATAGGTATTTTACTTGTCGATTAACGACTAGAGACACAAAAGCACTCTCGGTAAAAATGTGGCCAAGAGTGTGGCTGCCTGAAACCCATTAGATATAACATTTTGTTCCGCGGTCTAGGACTTACGTTGATTAATGGTGCTTATGACACCCTATTCGTGACATGATCTATATGGTCATTCCTTAGTTTTGTTTCGTCATACCACAGTACATGTATTTTCCATTTTTCTCCAAGTTTAGAAAACAAGAAAAGTTTAAAAGTGGGGACATGAACTCACAGTTTTACGTATCTTGCGTCGTAAACTTCACCGACTGGTTTTGTAGCGTCGTGACCTATACGTATTCTATGTATGTTAGTCACTAGACTTGTAACACACAGTGTACAAGTCACCATCTTAGCTTTATGGATTTGTCTTTTGTATGTTCATCTTTTGCGAGGATCGTGCCCTGTTTACCGGGTCTCGCCCGTGCGTCGTGTCTTTGCACTTTGAATTTGTATTGTTTATTTATAAATATACGTATTTTACTTCTCATCCGAACAGTTGAGTTTGATCGAACGGGGTGATTCTCATCCGATCGACTGAGCTGGACTGGGTGCGGTTTCCACTGGTCGACAAGTCGTCACGCCGTCTCTGTTAAACCGCAAAACTTTTCAACTTAACTGATTTTACAAGGTTTTTCAGACAAACGGATTGCTCGATCGAATAGCCATCCGATCGAATGATCCTTCGATCGAATGACTATTCGACCAGGTGTTGAACTTCAAAGTGTTGAGCTTACTTAAACAATTTTCAAAACTTCAAAGAATATCAGATTTCCACTCGAATTGCTATCCGATTGAATGGCCATCCTTCCAGATGACCATCCGACCAGATGACTTGACATTTAGAAACACTTCACATTTTTCAAAATACTACAATGAAAACTTCAAAGTTCAAACATTTCACAAACACACTCATTCATCGAACGACCATCCGACCGAATGGTCATCCGTCTGGATGACCATCCGTCCGGACGGTCATCCGATCAAACCACTATCTGACCGCTCATCTCACTCGACGCACTGTTACACGCTATTTAACGCTTACGCTATCGTTCTGTGATCAGGCTAATCTCCCACGCGCTCCCTTCAATCCAAGATTGTGTTTATTTACTAAACACAGACTGTGAGTATACTCGATCCCTTTTTGCTTAACGCACTTTTGGGTGTCACATACGTTACCTTTATCAAATCACATCAACGCACAACGCAAATACTTTTAAACGCTAACTGTTCTCGCATGTTATACGTGTTACGATGAATGCTCGTATGTTATGTTTACACAGTGATTGTTGCCTGACACCTTAGCACCGATAGTACTATAGTTTGGACTCAGTACCTGTCGTGGATAGGGGTTGTTAAGGGTTTTACTTCACATGGTCACAGTGGTGATAATGTGTTGCGCATTCTACAACTCGCAGTCATGTCGGTTACATATTTCATTGTCGATAGCTTACTTGCTTCACATTACTACGTGTTACATGCTGGTTATGCGTAAACGCTTTCGCTATACTATATTCTATTAAATTTGTGTACTCACCTTTACACCATGTGTATTGACTTTATTTTAACATATGTGACAGGTGCGTAGGATGCTATGTTTGCTGATCTTTTATGGAATCAAGCTAGGTGGTCTAGAAACTACATTAAATAAATCTGAGTCGTCAGAACTGTTTACTTGTCTTTGAGAACAATGTCTGTAATAACTGTTTTTACTTTATATGTTTATGGTATGGGACGTGAACGTTAAATATATGGTAATTTAATAGTTGTTATGGATTCTCTTAGACAATTTGTTTCGCTCAGAGCCGGGCCCCGATGTTTCCGCCATCGGTTGAGGTGTGACATAGTGTCCAGTTATTCGTTTCATTAACGGTTCGTTAAAGTGCTAAATTGCGCAGTTTTACTAGGTATGAAGCACCTTTTGTGACAGTTTTAATACCCGACACTTTGTAAGTTATTCTGGACACTAAAACATCAATTCTGCATAATATTTTGATGTTAAAATGTTGTTTTTAGCCGATTTTCTGCTGAATTCTGCAGAATTCAGCATTTAAAGTGAGTTTCGGGTGTCTTTTAGTGCATACTTTAGTTTCCAGAAAGTATATATGTTAACCCTTGTGTCCTCACTTGGGTTTTAAGTTGTTTTTGATGTTGGACCTATTCTTAGGCCCTAATTCTATTGTCTGACTGCTTTCTGCGGAAGTGCTAACACAGTGTGTCTTACCGGTGAGTTTACTAGTCTTCATGACGCAACGCTTAAAGTAATGCACAAGGCAGTATTTGAAGTATAAACATGCATGAATTAATATGTAAAGCAAGCAATCACATAATGTTGATGTTTAGACACATAATTGCAGATAATAAATAATAATTAAAATAGTACAGAAATTACCGGTTTGGTGCCAGTTGTCACAAAAACTATGGCAAAACTGTAAATTAAACTGAGGACAGAATTGTAATTTAGCTGGGAGGGAAACAAACAAAACTAATGGTAAAACTGTAAATTTAAACAGGGCAAAATCATACTTTTGTTGGACCTGCATGGCACTGTTGGTTGCCGCCCATTTTAACCAATGGCAGGGAAACACTATTCCCTGCCATGGTTTTTGTTGTTATAGTAAATAAGGGTGAAGGGAGTGGTTACTTATTCCAAATAGGTAAACTCCTAATTCACCCAATCATACATTGCCATGTTAATTCACTTAAATAAGTTATCTAATGCTCAAAAACGTTGGCGGTGGTTTACCTAATGGGGTTTAGGTAAACTATTTTTTTTTAAAAAGGAAAAAATGTGTGATTCATTGAGAAGTAATGGACCCCACCACACACCCATCTCTCCCCCCTTCCCCCCCTCTCACAGAATCGGTGAAGGTTCACCGCATTGGTTAAGCTTGTTCGGTAAATTGGTTGATGGCGGTGGTTTACCGCTTCGGTAAAGGTGTTTATCGAGTGAGTTTGCCTACCGTATCTATAACAACCCTCCAAAATATTTCCGATACCTTAATATATTTAGAATGTCCCAATATGTCTTAAACTGCACCCCGTATGCAAAAACCGAGCCCAAAATATCTTATATATACTTAAAAATAAAATAAAAAGAAGAAATTAGTGGCGCTCGCGGGCCGCGTAGACCTTTAGGGTCTCTTACGCGGGGCGCGGCAGATAGGTGATCAGGTTGCACCCGGTGCTGCCACGTGTCGGGCTGTGTGTCGAGTCTATGAGTGCTAATTAGTCATAGCTAGGCCCTACAACCCTATGTCGCGGGCCACGTAAGACCTTGGTGTGGTCTTCGCGGGGCGCGACAGACCCTCTGAGCAGCCCTATATATAGAAAGGTCGAGCATTCAGTCCCAACTCGCTCAAACATTCGATCTCTCTCTCAATATTCTGAATACTTAGAATAGTATCGGGCATAATACCCCCTAAATAACGAAGTTCTGCCTCGTTGTAAGTATTTTAACCCCCGGTTACGTATTAGATACGCTGCCCAATTGATCTAAGGTTCCGTAACGGCTGTCGGGGTTCTGTCCGACGTAGTCGTTAGAATTTTGTCTCGGGGAGGGTATTACTAATGTAAATATTGGGTTATTATACTAACACGTGTGCATTGTGTAATTAATAGATAATCACCAGGAAATCCTAAAGGAAAACCCTAAGACAGCAAAGTGAGTAATCTCCTTTTTGTGAACCTTTTGCAAACTGTTTTTACAAAACCTCAAATGCTTTACATTATATTAAACAGTGATTGAGTATTTGTATTCTACAATTATCGTGATTATGTTGGAGTTTTGTATACAAAATTTGTTACTACACTGTGAGTAGTAACATGACCACAAGTCGGGGTGACAGTACCGTGGGTGGTAATTAAAGTAGATGGAAACAAATGTAATTGCGCGACCGCCCTCAATACTGTAAAACGGTTTTACCTGTCTTGATTAAACTGGGATTCACTCACCAGTATTTCCCACTGACAAAATGTTTTTAAACGCGTTTCAGGTAACAAAATGTGAAAGTCAAGTAGAAGCCAGCTGCACAGCACTGAAGGCTTGGAAAAGTGGCTATAAAAGTTACCTAAATAAAGAGATGTTTTATTTACATAAAATAGGGTTTATCCCTATGAAAATGTGTGTATTTGAAACTTGGGATTTTCCCATGTACTTAATATTATAAAAGCGTGTTATTTTACTCTGATAAATTATTTCCTAACTACGGTCCTGATGTAAATTCCGCTGCCAAACTGATAAATACCGATACCACGGAAACTAGCCGCCCGTTCCCGGGTAGTTAGGGGACGAGGGTTGCGACAGAAGGTTGTATCAGAGCTAAGTCACTGATTCAGCCACAGAAGTGTTCTGCTGACATCAAAATATTATTCAATATGTTAGGAAATTATTACGAAACTACGTGCACATCTGTATATTATTGTTGTGTGTTATTTGACAATTTGTTAGTTTACAGTATGAGCGACCAAGGACCTTCAGACGCTTACCGTCAGTTGTCCAACTCACCTAAGGACGAAGGCACCTCTTCACAGCCATCCATCTCAGGGTATTCGGCTGACAACGAAGATGGGATATTCGTGTTCAAGGCCCAATCTGAAGAGCCATTCCCTCCCAATAAGAGAGGATGGTTCAGCAGAGGAGCGCATGAACGTAGAAAAAGGATGAAAAAGTTGCAACAACAGCGAGCTTTAGCAGCCGTTAAGAGAGAAACAGATGCCCACACTCAGGATATGCTCAATTGGAGTCTAGCAAATTTTCATATCTTAGCCACTACAGTTGCAGACCATAATCTAGAGCAACTCATAGCACCCCAGCCATTACCACTGTTTCCCACACAGCCAATGGAAATTGAAGTCGGCCTAGAAAACCAAATCCCAATGCTTGACATTGACCCAGCTGAGATACCTAGAATACCCGCACCCCATCCCTCTGACCCAGACTGCGACCCTTGGTTTGACGACCATAGGGATTACCAGCAACGCTACCCAATACCAGAAGACAAACCCATGCCAAACCTAGCAGCTTACCCAGACCTGGACCCTCTAGATCCCTACTATGATAATGAACAATACATCAGGGAAATTCTAGAAAACTCTTATCCTTACCAAGAACCCTCGCCCCAGTTCCCAAACCCAGTACCAACCCCTGCACCACCCATGAGCGCTGAAAATGTGCAAGAGCTCCGAACCTTTGGTGAAGAGATTTTAGAAGGAAGTGAGAGGATGAGGTAGATAGGAGAACGACTCGTCTGGAAGTATGACGAGCATAATATAGAGTTCTGGATGAACCCATACCAGTAATAATAATAATAATAATAATAATAATAATAATAATAATAATAATAAAATATATATAATATGTGTGTATGTTTGAAAAAAAATCTAGACAATAGCTACGGATGCCTAATAGTATTGTAATTTTATATTTCAGTTTCAGTTTGTATTAGACGCATAATATAAAATAGAGTAAGTCGCAATGTTCGACGATTTTGATCAATATGCTTGTTACGTGATCGTTTGCATTAAATACTATTTTGTGATATTAATATGTGGTAAATGTTTAAAATTCAGATGGACAACGAAGTGAACCAGAAAAACCAGAATAACAATAATAATGGATAACAATAATAATGGAAACCAAGTGGATAACAGTGTCATCCAACACATAGTGGCACAATTAATTATAGAAGCAATGCCATATATTATCCAAACGGTTAGGGAAGCTGATAATAAAAGTAGTCATGGCAGTAAACGACCTACTGAACCAGAAAACAGCGTAAACAATGGACCAATACTTCAAGTGCCCATTCCCAAAAGAAGAAGAACCATGTCTTATGGTTGTTCTTATAAAGAATTCTGGTCTTGTAAACCAATGGAATTCTCGGGCAATGAAGGGGCCGTTGCAGCTCTACGCTGGATAGAAAAGGCTGGGGCAGTCTTAAAAATAAGCAAATGCGCAGAAGAGGATAAGATAATGTTTGCCTCCAATCTATTTAAGAACTCGGCTTTAGAATGGTGGAACACTATCCTCCAATCTAGAGGAAGTGACAGGATTTATAATATGGAATAGGTGGAATTTAAAAACATGGTGGAAAGGAAATTCTGCCATCCCAATGAAAAGGAACAAATAGCAAATAAGTTCCTAAACCTTAGAATGTCAGGAGTAGATAGTAAGGGTTATACTACTTTATTCTTCGAATATGCTAGGATAGTGCTGATCCTCACAGCACCAGAACCAGTATTAATCTCCCGTTACGTATGGGGATTAATCAGCGAGATTAGGGATGTAGTCAAGGCAGCTAGACCCCAAACTATAGAAGAAGCTGTAGAACTAGCAAACACCTTGACTGATGAGTTAGTACGTACACGAGAAGAGGACCAGAGGAGGATCCTAGCTCAAAGGCTAACTCAAGAATTTCGCTATGGAAATTTCAATCGTGGGAAAAACGTAGGTTCTACCTCTGCACCTTACTGTAAAGCTTGCAAGAAAAAGCATTCAGGAAGATGCTCCACCTACTGCGATTTTTGCAAGATACCGGGACACAAGTAAGAAAACTGCAGGAAGAAACCCAGCAATGGAGTATGCTTCAATTGTGGAAAAAAAGGACATATCAGGATGAACTGCCCAAAACTGGCTCCAGCTACAAACAACAAGACTACTAAAAATGCTAGAGCATTTGTTCTGACTGTAGAAGAAGCCAAGATAATTCCGGACGTGATAGTCGGTACGTTTTTAGTTAATGATGTTTTTGCTAAAGTATTATTTGACTCTGGTGCGAACCAAAGTTTTATTAATACTTCATTTTGCAAACTTCTCAATCAACCATTAACTAAACTCCCACAAGAATGTCTAGTAGAGACAGCAAATGGAGAGACCATTAAGATTACCGAAATCTTGCAGGGAGCAAGAATAAAATTTTCAAATCAAAAGTTTATTGCAAATCCTTACCCAATAAATCTGGAAGGATTTGATGTTATATTAGGAATGGATTGGTTGATAGCCAATAAAGCCAGTATTTTATGTAATCAAAAGTCAATACAAGTAAATTCACCAAAATGTGAAAAGATCACAATTAAAGGAGACAAGCCAACTAGATCCACAAAATTCATCTCTGTGATGAAAACAACAAGTTATGCTAGGAAAGGATCAATAGTGTATATGATTTCCATAATCATTAACAGTAAAGGAAAAGAATTAAAAGATATCCCTGTAGTGTCTAAATTTTCAGATGTATTCCCAGAAGAATTGCTAGGGCTACCACCAGACAGGGAAGTTGAATTCAGAATTCATCTGCTACCAGGAACAACACCAATTGCCAAAGCACCCTACCGCTTGGCACCAACAGAAATGCAAGAGTTAAAGAAACAGTTAGACGAACTGCTAGAAAAAGGATTCGTATAGCCAAGCTCATCACCGTGGGGAGCACCAATCTTGTTCGTCAAAAAGAAAGACGGATCAATGCGAATGTGCATTGATTACCGTGAATTAAATAAAGTCACGATTAAGAATCGATATCCATTTCCAAGAATCGATGATTTGTTTGATCAGTTGCAAGGAGCTCGATTGTTTTCTAAAATCGATTTACGTTCAGGATATCATCAATTAAAGATACAGGAAGGGGACATTCCTAAGACCGCATTCAGAACGAGGTATGGCCATTATGAATTTACTGTCATGCCATTTGGTTTAACCAATGCCCTAGCTGCATTTATGGACATGATGAACCGAATATGTAAGCCATATTTGGATAAATTCATAATTGTCTTTATAGATGATATTCTCATTTACTCTAAGAATAAAGAGGAACATGTAGCACATCTACATGCACTTCTAAGTTTATTGAGAAAAGAAAAGCTTTATGCAAAGTTTTCGAAGTGCGAGTTTTGGCTAGAACAAGTGCAGTTTCTTGGACATTTAGTCAACCATGAAGGGATTCATGTGGATTCCACAAAGATTGAGGCAATTACTAAATGGAAAACCCCTGAGTCGCCAACAGAGGTTATAAGTTTCTTAGGATTGGCCGGTTATTATAGAAGATTTATTCAAGATTTTTCTAGAATAGCCATTCCCTTAACCAAGTTAACATGTAAATCTGTTAAGTTTGATTGGGGACCAAAACAAGAAGAAGCCTTTAGAATTCTTAAGCAAAGATTAACCAACGCACCCATACTCGCGTTACCAGAAGGAACAGAAGAGTTTGTAGTCTATTGTGACGCTTCCAAATTAGGGTATGGATGTGTGTTGATGCAACACCAAAAGGTTATAGCTTACGTGTCACGACCCCCGTCCCGGTTTTACCCAGTTCAGGAGCCGCGGGACAGAAAACCCGTGGTATTTATTAATTGAGTTGACAGCGGAAGTTTAACAGGATCTTTTAAAACTTGAAAATTCCCGATTATTTTATTTCGTAATTTGGGACAAACCCCGTAATTTACAATAGAGGAATTTCACGAGGAAATTCCCTGTTTTACAAAACATGTTTATTTATTTAACTGAGCCACCACTTCAAGCTTTATTAGTGCTCCGTAGCACTATTCCTTGATTCACAGTAGGTCACCTGAAACATGTTTTAAAAAAAATTATCAGCAGGGAAATACTAGCGAGTCATTCAAGTTGCACAAAACGACACACTGTTATAATATAAAGTATTAAGGGTAATTACAATGTTTTTATCAACCAATTACCCCCAAATCGGTATTTGTCACTGGACAATATTTGTGACTATGGTCAGATCACCCATTGGCTAACCCGTTGTCCAATGGTGACGGGTATCAAGTAATGTATACAAAACCTCACATACCGGCAGTAATTGAAGATTATAAAGACTTAATCCCTGTAATTATAACTTTAAAAATAAATAGGGTTTTGGAAACAATTTGGTAAAAAGAGAATGACTCACTTTGCAAGTTTAGTTGGGCAGAGTTTAGCCTACTGATAAGCCTGATAACCTAATTTAGACACAATGCACACGAAACTAGGCCAGTAACTTAATACAACATTTATGATAAGCTCACGAAATCAAAACCCTCACGACGAATGACAAAGTATAGCCCTGATTTGGTCAGCACTTAAACATCCATCGGATTTGTTTCAATCAATCGGACATTGTATCGTAGCAGTGATCGAGTTAATACCCTGTATTCGTAGCTGCGTTTCGTGCTTGTGTGTGTTTTTTTGCACTAAATAGTGGATATCTCAACGTAGGAATTGAATTTTAACGTCGAACCAAGGCAGTCTTTCAAGTGCCAAACCCCTGCATTTATACTGAGTTTTTGGTTCCCTCGCGTGGCGCGCCAGGGTCACCTGGTCCCGGCGCGTGGCGCGACGGGTGCTCTTCTAGGGCAGGGTAGCCTCGTGTAATCCTAGCCTAGGTGAGTCGACCGTTCGACAAAATTCACATTTGACAACAAACTGTGAGGATAATACTAATTAGGGAATACCCCCCTGAGTTTTAGGGGGCCCTGATCCTACTTCCGATTGTTCTGAAAATTTTAGGGGTCATGTAATATTACTTGGGGGTCTCAATTAGGGTTTCCTATTGGACAAAATAAAATAAGAATTAGTAATTTTAATGAGAGTTGTTACATCCTCCCCACCTTATTAAAATCTCGTCCTCGAGATTTACTAGAACAAGTAGGGATACTTTCGCTTCATTTCGGATTCCAGTTCCCAAGTATACTCAAGTCCTCTCTTTGAATCCCACTTGACTTTGACCAGCACTAGTCGTTTGTGCTTGAGAAACTTGACTTTTCTGTCTTCTATCTGCAGTGGTTTCTCCACAAATTTTAACTTCTCATTTACCTCTATATCTTGAAGAGGTACTACCAGGGATTCGTCAAATAGACATTTCTTGAGGTTAGATACATGAAACACATTATGTACCCCAGCTAATTCTTCTGGTAGTTGTAAGCGAAAGGCAACTGGTCCTATTCGCCGGATTACTGGGAATGGTCCTACGTACCTTGGACTTAGCTTTCCCTTTTTTTACAGAACCGAACTACCCCTTTCCAAGGAGAAACTTTTAAGAGTACCTTGTCTCCGATTTGAAATTCTAGCGGCTTGCGTCTATTGTCTGCATAACTCTTCTGGCGATCTCGAGTCGTTTTCAGTCTTTCCTTGATTTGAGTGATCTTGTCGGTGGTTTCTTGTACAATCTCAGGACCTGATAATTAACTTTCTCCTATTTCTGCCCAACAAACTGGAGTTCTACACTTTCATCCATACAGTGCTTCGAACGGGGCAGCTTCGATACTTAAATGATAACTATTATTATAGGAGAATTCAATTAAGGGAAGGTGATTATCCCAGTTTCCACCAAAATCTATTACACATGCCCTGAGCATGTCTTCCAGTGTTTGAATCGTCCTTTCACTTTGTCCGTCTGTTTGGGGATGGTATGCAGTACTTAAATTTAATCGTGTCCCCATTGCTTCTTGGAAACTCGTCTAGAAATGTGAAGTGAAACGACTATCTCTATCTGATACAATAGAGAGTGGGACTCCATGTAAGGATACTACCTCGTCTACATATAACTTAGCTAATCTTTCCATACTAAAAGTTTCCTTCATGGGTAGGAAATGAGCTGATTTGGTTAATCGATCCACAATTACCCAAATTGCATCATTACCCTTTCTGGTTCTGGGCAACTTAGTAACAAAATCCATGGTTATTAGTTCCCATTTCCAAACAGGCATTTCTAATTGTTGGAGTAACCCGGAAGGTTTCTGGTGTTCTGCCTTAACTTGTGAACAAGTTAGACACTTGGATACATATCTAGCTATGTCCTTTTTCATTCCTATCCACCAGAAATTATTTCTTAAATCTTGGTACATCTTATTATTACCAAGATGCATGGTATACCTAGATTTATGGGCTTCTTCTAAAATCTTATTTCTTAATTCTCCCTGCTTAGGTACCCAAATTCTTTTCTTATGGAATCTCCAAATTCCATCACTTCCTTGCTCTAATTCCTTTACTCGTCCTTTCAATCCTTCAGCATCATCCTTGATTGCTGTCTCCTGAATATTCTTCACTTGTTCCATTAAATCTAACTGTAGATTTAATTTAAGAGCACGAACTCGCTTTTGCCTTTCATGATACTTACGACTTAAGGCATCTGCAACTACGTTTGCTTTTCCTTCGTGATATTGAATATCACAGTCGTAGTCACTTAGAATTTCTATCCATCTTCTTCGCCTCATGTTCAATTCTTTTTGCCCAAATATATATCTTAAGCTTTTATGATCTGTATAAAGGGTAAACTTACTTCCATACAGATAGTGTCTCCAAATCTTAAGGGCAAAAATTATCGCTCCTAATTCTAAGTCGTGAGTCGTATAATTCTCTTCGTGCTTCTTCAATTGCCTTGAAGCATACGCAATTACCTTTTTGCGTTGTATTAGCACACACCCTAATCCTAGCTTAGATGCATCACAGTAAACTTCAAAATCTTCTGTTCCTTCTGGTAAGGCAAGAATTGGGGCGTTTGTTAACCTTTAATTTAAAATCTTAAAAGCTTCCTCTTGTCTAGGTCCTCATTCAAACTTAACTGCTTTACAGGTTAGCTTAGTTAATGGCACAACTATCTTAGAAAAATCCTTAATGAATCGTCTATAGTATCCAGCTAACCCTAGAAAACTTCTAATTTCCATAGCTGATTGCGGGACCTTCCATTTGGTGATCGCTTCTATTTTGGAGGGATCTACGTGAATACCTTCGTTATTCACCATGTGTCCTAAAATTTTTACCTCTTGTAGCCAAAATTCACACTTCGAGAATTTGGCATAAAGCTTTTCTCTTCTTAACAAAGTTAAGAGTGCATGCAAATGCTCACAATGCTCATACTGGCTTTTGGAGTAAATAAGTATATCGTCGATAAAGACAATTACGAATTTATCCAGATACGGTTTATAGATCATGTTCATCATGTCCATGAATGCTGCATGAGCATTTGTTAGTCCAAAGGGCATGACTGTAAACTCGTAATGACCATACCTAGTTCTGAAAGCAGTTTTAGGTATGTCTTCTTCTTGCACTTTCAATTGATGATATCCGGAGCGTAAATTTATCTTAGAAAAATATCTAGCTCCTTGAAGTTGATCAAAAAGATCATCAATCCTAGGTAATGGGTATCGATTCTTAATTGTAGCCTTATTCAATTCCCTATAATTGATACATATTCGCATGGAACCATCCTTCTTCTTTACGAACAACACTGGTGCTCCCCAAGGGGACGAACTAGGTTGTATAAATCCTTTGCTTAGTAATTCATCTAACTGCTTTTTCAATTCAAGCATTTCAGTGGGTGCTAACCGATAAGGTGTCTTAGCTATCGGTGTAGTACCAGGAATTAGATGAATTCTAAATTCTACCTTCCTATCTCGTGGTAATCCTGGTAGTTCTTCTGGGAATACATCCGAGTATTCTGATACTACAGGAATTTCCTTAAGTTCTTTACCCTTAGTGTTAATGATTACCGAAATCATATACACTATTCCTTGCTTTCATTCATAACTAGCAATTTTCATTACTGAAATGAACTTCATTGGTTTACGCGGCTTATCCCCTGTAATCATAATTACTTCTCTTGTGGGTGCACAGATTTCTATTGAATTCTTATCACAGAGGATTCGAGCATGGTTGGCTACTAATCAATCCATTCCTAACACCACATCGAATCCAGCTAAATTCATAGGTAACATGTTTGCAGAAAATTTATGGCCTAAGAGTTCTATCTTTTCTTTTCGCAAGACCTTATTTATGTTAACATAATTCCCATCTGTCGTTTCTACCATAAAAATTTGTCTAAGGTTGGTTAAGGGTAGGTTAAGAGCTTGGCAAAATGAAGTATTTATAAAACTTTGGTTTGCACCAGAGTCAAATAATACTTTTGCATAAACGTCATGAACTAGGAACGTACCAGCTATCACATCTGGGATGAGTTTTGCTTCTTGGGTAGTCAACTGGAATGCTCTTGCATTCTTTTTGGTAGTTCCTTCTGCAGGTTTGGCTTTGTTGTCAGCTGGTTTACCTAGATTTGGACATTCTGGTCTAAAATGGCCAGCTTCACCACAGTTGTAGCAGACCCTTGTTTTCTTTCTGCACTCTTCTTCACGATGTCCTAGAGCTTTGCAGAAGTTGCAGGTTTCATTACATTTTCCAAAATGTTTCTTTTTACAGTTCCTGTAGAACGGCTGGGTGGAAGATTGCCCAGTTCCTCTTTTCTTGAAATTGCTACTAGTATTACCTCCACGGAATCCTTGGGAAATTTTCTGAGCCAATTCCTTCTTCCTGTTTTCTTCTCGCGTACGCACCAGTCCGTCAGTCAAAGTGTTAGCTAATTCCACCGCATCATCGATTGTACGGGATCTCGCAGCTTTGACAATATCACGAATCTAGCTAATTAAACCCCAAATATAGCGAGAGATAAGTACCGGTTATGGTGAGGCCAGAGTTGGCATAATTCTGGCATATTCGAAGAATTTCGAAGTATACCCTCGACAATCAACATCCACCAATCGGTAGCTCAGGAACTTATTTGCCATTTGCTCTTTTTCATATTCAGGGCATAATTTTCTTTCCACTAATTGCTTAAATTTCTCCCAACTCATGGTATAAGCCATATCGCTTCCTTTGGCTTGTAACACCGTATTCCACCATTCTAATGCCTCTTCCTTAAAAAGGTGAGACGCATACATGACCTTATCCTCCTCGGCACATTTGCTTATTTTAATTACTGCCTCGGTTTTCTCCAACCAACGTAGCGCGGCCGTTGCACCTTCATTGCCTGCAAATTCAACAGGTTTACAGGCAAGAAATTCCTTGTAAGTACAACCAGGCGTTGCAGCTTTCATTTTCTTAAGGAATGGGGCCTGTATTACATCATCATTATTATTGTTACCGCCTCCATTTACACTATTACTGAAGTTGTCATCACGAGTACGTTTTCTGAGAGTAGGCGGCGGAGGTTCAACTGAATTTCGGGCAGCAGCAAGGATTGCTGGAATAGCATTGGCTATACCTTGAGCAACAATATTTTCTATATCTTGTCTGTTAAGAAAGTGATCTTCATTGTTTTGCTCGGATGGGTTAACCTCGTTAACTGGTTCATTACCACCGTGTTCCATCTGGTAATTAATAGTATATATAAGTTATTAATACAAAATAAATACAATCACACAATAAAACAATTGCACATAATCATGTTAACACGTATAGCCAAAATTGTCGACTTTGCGACTTCCATCTTTTTATATATTAGTATGCATCATTACACACCCGTTATTTTACAAAAGTTTTATTTTAAGTTATTTTACATAGTTATATTTTTGTTAATATTTATTATTTTACACACATTCCCACAACCACATACGATCCTAATCAGCTGGCACTTCAGAAACGACGTTCCCTCTCGTCGTATTTCCATGATATCCTCTCCCCCACTTCTCGGATTCTATTTCCTGCGTCCACCAGCTCCTCGCCATAGTGGCGGAGTTCAGCCAAGTTCTCTGTGCTCATAGGTGGATTTAGTGGAGGCTCAGGGTCAAACTAGGGGAAAAAGGTATTAGGGTTATTCAAGAGATTCTAAAATTTCCAGTCAGTTGTCCACCATTCTTCTAGCTCTCCTGGTAGAGGTCAGGGGTTGACAATAGGATCTGGGATAGCAGGTTCCAGATTAACTGGAAGTTGTGCTTCAGCTGGGTAATTGAAGAGGTTTTCATCGGCAGGTCCGATGAGGTCACTATTTGCCAGTTGGCGGTCCAGCTCCTCCCAGGGTGGCATTTCCTGGGCTTGCCCTGAACTTTCCCCAATCTCTATTCCTTTGCCTTTATCCTTTGGATCTTTCGTCTTTATAATTTTTTGTGTTACTGGTTTCTTCCTACACACACGCCTCCAACCTACGAGTCTTCTTCTCTTTTTCGGCTTCGTTTTCTCCTGAGGTTAGGCTTGGAATACTATTGGCTCTTCAGTGTCAACCTGGTAGCTAGTGAAGGTACCGGTGGTATCCATATCTGTGGTATCGATAGTAAAGTTTTGAAGGGCTTCTGATAGTTCATTCATGCTATTAGCAAACATGAAGAAACACATAAAATTCTAAATTAAAACTTTGTAAATTAAATTTTCACAGAATCACAGAATGGCAATCAGAAAAATTAAGTATTAAATACTTAATTGGCTTAAATCAGTGGCTCTGATACCACCTTTTTCTGTCACGACCCCGGTCCCGGTTTTACCCGGTTCAGGAGCCGTGGGACATAAAACCCGTGGTATTTATTAATTGAGTTGACAGCGGAAGTTTAACAGGATCTTTTAAAACTTGAAAATGTCCGATTATTTTATTTTGTAATTTGGGACAAACCCTGTAATTTACAATAGAGGAATTTCACGAGGAAATTCCCTGTTTTACAAAACATGTTTATCTATTTAACTGAGCCACCACTTCAAGCTTTATTAGTGCTCCGTAGCACTTTTCCTGGATTCACAGTAGGTCACCTGAAACATGTTTTAAAAAAAATTTATCAGCAGGGAAATACTGGCGAGTCATTCAAGTTGCACAAAATGACACAGTGTTATAATATACAGTATTAAGGGTGATTACCATGTTTTTATCAACCAATTACCCCCAAATCGGTATTTGTCACTTGACAGTATTTGTGACTATGGTCAGATCACCCATTGGCTAACCCGTTGTCCAATGGTGACGGGTATCAAGTAATGTATACAAAACCCCACATACCGGCAGTAATTGAAGATTACAAAGACTTAATCCCTGTAATTATAACTTTAAAAATAAATAGGGTTTTGGAAACAATTTGGTAAAAAGAGAATGACTCACTTTGCAAGTTTAGTTGGGCAGAGTTTAGCCTACTGATAAGCCTGATAACCTAATTGAGACACAATGCACACGAAACTAGGTCAGTAACTTAATACAACATTTACGATAAGCTCACGAAATCAAAACCCTCATGACGAATGACAAAGTATAGCCCTGATTTGGGCAGCACTTAAACATCCATCGGATCGGTTTCAATCAATCGGACAATGTATTGTAGCAGTGATCGAGTTAATACCCTGTATTCGTAGCAGCGTTTCATGCTTGTGTGTATTTTTTGCACTAAACAGTGGATATCTTAACGTAGGAATTGAATTTTAACGTCGAACCAAGACAACCTTTCAAGTGCCAAACCCCTGCATTTCTACTGAGTTTTTGGTTCCCTCGCGTGGCGCGCCAGGGTCACCTGGTCCCGGCGCGTGGCGCGACGGGTGCTCTTCTAGGGTAGGGTAGCCTCGTGTAATCCTCGCCTAGGTGAGTAGACCGTTCGACGAAATTCGCATTTGACAACAAAGTGTGAGGATAATACTAATTAGGGAATACCCCCCCCCCCCCCCCGAGTTTTAGGGGGCCCTGATCCTAGTTCCGATTGTTCTGAAAATTTTAGGGGTCATGTAATATTACTTGGGGGTCTCAATTAGGGTTTCCTATTGGACAAAATAAAATAAGAATTACTAATTTTAATGAGAGTTGTTACATTACGCCTCTAGACAACTTAAGAATCATGAAGATAATTATTCAACCCATGATTTAGAATTAGGAGCTATAATTTTTGCCCTGAAAATTTGGAGACATTACCTTTACAGTAGTAAGTTTACCATTTTCACAGATCATAAGAGTTTAAGGTATGTTTTTGGACAAAAGGAGTTGAAAGTATCATGAAAAGCCAAAAAGAGTACGTTCTCTTAAATTAAATCTACAAGTAGATTTAAATGAACAGATTAGAAAAACCCAAGAATCAGTAATCAAAGACGATACTGAGAAACTGAAAGGAATGATTAAGGAATTAGAACAAGGAATAGATGGATTTTGGAGATTTCATAAGAAAAGAATGTGGATACCCAAATTAGGAAACCTACGTTACCATATATTAGAAGAAGCCCATAAGTCTAAATATACGATGCATCCTGGAAGTGATAAGATGTATCAAGATTTAAGAAAAAAAAAATTGGTGGATAGGAATGAAGAAGGATATAGCGGCTTATGTTGCCAAGTGTCTAACCTGTTCACAGGTTAAAGCTGAACATTAGAAACCCTTCGGTTTATTGCAATAGTTAGAAATGCCAGTTTGGAAATGGGAATTGATAACGATGGATTTTGTTACCAGATTACCCAAGACACGAAAAGGTAATGATATAATATGCTTAATTGTAGATAGGTTAACTAAGTCAGCTCATTTCCTACCAATGAAAGAAACTTTCAGTATGGAACAATTAGCTAAATTATATGTAAATGAAATACTTTCATTACATGGTATTCCTTTATCAATTGTATCTGATAGAGATAGCCGTTTTACCTCTCATTTTTGGACAAGTTTCCAAAAAGCTATGGGAACCAAGCTAAATCTAAGCACCGCTTATCATCCTCAAACAGACGGACAAAGCGAAAGGACAATTCAGAAAATGGAAGATATGCTTAGAGCTTGTGTAATTGACTTCGGAGGTAATTGGGATGACCACTTACCATTAATAGAATTTTCTTACAATAACAATTATCATACAAGTATCAATGCTGCACCATTCAAAGCACTCTATGGACGAAAGTGCCGAACCCCAGTCTGTTGGGCAGAAAATGGAGAAAAGCAATTATCTGGACCAGAGATAGTACAAGAAACAACCGACAAGATTGTCCAAGTCAAAGAAAGACTAAAAGCAGCACGTGATCAAGAAAAGAGCTATGCTGATAACAGGCGAAAGCCATTGGAATTTCAGATAGGAGACAAGGTGTTGTTAAAAGTCTCAATTTGGAAAGGAATTGACAGATTCATTAAAAGAGGAAAGCTAAGCCTCAGGTATATCGGACCTTTTGAGATTATCAGAAGAATAGGAACTGTAGCTTATCAACTACAACTACCAGAAGAAATGGCAAGAATACATGATGTATTTCATGTATGTAATCTCAAAAAGTGTTTAGCCGATGAGTCGTTAATAATACCTCTTAAAGATATAGAGGTAAATGAAAAGCTAAAGTTTGTAAAGAGGCCTCTACATATTGAGGACAAGAAAGTAAAGAAACTCAAACACAAGAGATTAGTTCTAGTCAAAGTGAAGTGGGATTCCAAGAGAGGACCAGAGTACACTTAGGAGCTTGAATCAGAGATGTAAAGGAAATATCTACACTTATTCCAGTAGACCTCGAGGACGAGTTCTAAAACAAGGTGGAAAGGATATAACAACCCTCCAAAATATTTCCGACACCTTAATATATTTAGAATGTCCCAATATGTCTTAAACTGCACCCCGTATGCAAAAACCGAGCCCAAATATCTTATATATACTTAAAAATAAAATAAAAACAAGAAATTAGTGGCGCTCGCGGGCCGCGTAGACCTTTAGGGTCTCTTACGCGGGGCGAGACAGATAGGTGATCAGGTTGCACCCGGTGCTGCCACGTGTCGGGCTGTGTGTCGAGTCTATGAGTGCTGATTGGTCATAGCTAGGCCCTACAACCCTATGTCGAGGGCCGCGTAAGACCTTGGTGTGGTCTTCGCGGGGTGCGACAGACCCTCTGAGCAGCCTTATATATAGAGAAATGATTTGATCAGTGAAATTATTGATGTTGTTTTAAAATGGTAGTGATTGAGTATTTGTATTCTACAATTATCGTCGGTATGTTGGGGTTTTGCATACAAAATTTGTTACTACACTGTGAGTAGTAACATGACCACAAGTCGGGGTGACAGTACCGTGGGTGGAAATTAAAGTAGATGGAAACAAATGTAATTGCGCGACCGCCCTCAATACTGTAAAACAGTTTTACCTGTCTTGATTAAACTGGGATTCACTCACCAGTATTTCCCACTGACAAAATGTTTTTAAACGCGTTTCAGGTAACAAAATGTGAAAGCCAAGTAGAAGCCAGCTGGACAGCACTGAAGGCTTGGAAAGTGGCTATAAAAGTTACCTAAATAAAGAGATGTTTTATTTAAATAAAATAGGGTTTATCCCTATGAAAATGTGTGTATTTGAAACTTGGGATTTTCTCATGTATTTAATATTATAAAAGCGTGGTATTTTACTCTGATAAATTATTTTCTAACTATGGTTCTGATGGAAATTCCGCTACCAAACTGATAAATACCGATTCCAATGAAACTAGCCGCGGCCGCCCGTTCCTGGGTAGTTAGGGGACGGAGATTGTGACAATATCCTCCACCTAAATAAATTTATCAAGTACATTTTGTATTCTAATCGAACTAAAAAAATGAATTGTCAAATTTACATTAGACAATTGATTTGATCAGTGAAATTATTGGTGTTGTTTTTAAATGGTAGTGATAATATAAGGTATATAGTGTTACTAGAATACTAATGAAAGTACACATTTATAATTTATAGTTAAATGTGATTTTAGTCTCTATGATTTGGACTATTTTACCATTTTAGTTCAAAGGTTTTAATTTTTGCTTTTGGGTTAAAAAATGTTTCATCGTTGCCATTTTAGTCCACTAGGTTAACTTTATCCATTATTTTTGTTAATGAGAAGGGCAATTTGGTCATTTTATATGGCCGAATTGTCCTTCTAGTTAACAAAATTAGATATAAAATGACCGAATTGCCCTTTCTCGTTAACAGAAAAAATGGATGAAATTAACCCGGTGAACTAAAATGGCAACGGCGAAACCTTTTTGGACCCATAGACGAAAAATGAAACATTTGAGCTAAACTGTCAAAATGACCCATGTCACACCCCAACCGATGGCGGATACATCGGGGAGCGGCACTGAGCGAAACATATTGTCCAAGAGAATCCATAACAACTAAAATTACCAGATACTTAACGTTACGTCCCATACCATAATATATCAAATAAAAACAGTTATTACAGACATATTGTTTCTCAAAGACAGCAAACTGTTCCGATAACTCAGATTTTATTAAATTTGTTTCTAGACCTCCCTAGACTTGATTTCCAGCGAACACATAGCAAGCAAAAACATTCTAAACACCTGTAACATACGTTAAAATAAAGTCAATACACATAGTGTAAAGGTGAGCATACAAGTTTAATAGTATAATAGTAGCGAAAACGATTTACGCATAACCAGCATGTAACACATAGAAATGTGAAGCAAGTAAGTTATCGACAATGAAATATGCACAGACATGACTGCGAGTTGTAGAATGCGCATCACATAACACCACTGTGATACGTGAAGAAAAGCCCTTAACAACCCCAGTCAATGACAGGTGCTGAGTCCAGACTATAGTACTATCGTTGCTAATGTGTCAGGCAACAATCATTGTGTAAACAACATACAAGCATTCATCGAATAACATGTATAACATGCAAGAGCGGTTATCGTATAAAAAGTGTTTGCGTTGTGTGGTCGATGTGATTTGATATAGGTAACGTATGTCACACCCAAAAGTGCTTAAAGCAAAAAGGGATCGAGTATATTCACAGAGCATGTTTAACGAATAAACACAGTCTTGGATTGAAGGGAGCGTTGAGAGATTAGCCTGAACACAGTACGACAGTATAAGCGTTGAACAGTGTGTAAAATGGTGCGTCAAAGAGTTGCGGGACGGATAGTGATCCGATCGGATGACCTTCCGGACGGATGACCATTCGGTCGGAGGGTTGTCCGTTTAGGATGGATGTGTTTGTGTATGATGGAACTTTGAAGTCTTCGTTGTAGCATTTTGAAAATCATGAAGTGTTCCTACAATTCAGGTCATCCGGCCGGATGGTCATCCGGACGGATGAGCATTCGGTCGGATGGTAATTCGTGGGAACTGATTTTCTTGGAAGTTTTGTGAAAATGTTTTAAGTGTTTGAAACCACCAGTCATCAAGACGAATAGTCGCTCGATCGGATGGTGATCCAATCGGACGACTATATTACTGACAACCTGATCGTTTTGAAAACTTGTAAAATTTGTTAAGTTTTGAAAGTTGTGCGGTTGAACCGAGACGGTATGACAACGTGTTAAACAACAGAAACCACAGCAAGCCTAGTCACCCGATCGGATGGGAATCACCCCGTTCGTCCGGTGACTGTTCTTAACGGGATTTCATGTTCAACCCGTTAGGTCGGTCGTCTCTTCATTAAGAATCCATTCTCAGCCCGGGTCTACACTAGAGAATGAGTAGTGAACTCAAACTAGCCTAGATTCTAACGGTTTTGAGTAAAAAGTTAAGGAAGTTGAAGAAAACTTGAAACATTAGAAAAATGTCTAGATTTAGATGAAATCAGTGTTTAAACATTGTAGAAATCCTTTAGATTTGAGTTGTTCTTAGTGGAATGAGGCCACACTTTGGTGTTCATGAACACCCTTGATGACGTCATCCTAGAACAGCCCGAATTAGGCGGATTTCATGGTGAAATAATGAGATTTGTTGGTGAAAATGATGAAGAAGTGTGCATAGATTAAAGGAGTACAAGGTTTGAGATGGAAACTTACAAGAATCGCAAGGAATCGAGAGAAAATAGCTTGAGAACGAGCTGGGTCGGAGGAGTGTTGTCACATCATGAACAGTGATGTGACGGGTGAGTATTTATAGGCAAGAGAGGGGAAGAGGCGGTGTGGAGCAATGGATCGGAGGGCCTTCCGATCGGATGGCCATCCGATCGGAGGGCCTTCCGATCGGATGGCCATCCGATCGGATGGTCATCCGGACGGATGACCATTCGATCGATTGGTCCTTCGATCGGATGGCTGGTGCGAGTTGGTTTCCGACTTTTCGTTTTGTGCGTTAAGCGTTGCGTTGCGGTGCGAGTAAGCGATGCGATAATATTACACATTAGTTACCCAAATAACATAATTACTAACAACCATAAAAGTAAAACTTGGTATTCGAGTCCGCGATGAGATTGCGTTGTGATAGAGTTGCGATTGTGTTTGCGATTATCAACCCAAAACAAATATAAACATGCACAAGTAACACATAATATCACACACACGTAAAACAATATCCATAACCTGTAATTCGAGTTGCGATGCGATAGCGATGTGATAAGTGTTAGTAGATTTGCGTTGAGTTATCTTTATCGCATTGTTACTCCACATAATACAACTATGTTAGCATAAGCTGCAGTATTGATTATCAAGTCAAGGGTACAAGTAATAATCAAGCAAGAAATGATAGATCCAATTAGCAATCTTTTCTTCCTTTGACTTTGACTTTGACTTTGGCTTCAAAAAGTCGGGTTGTTACAACCCAAACCACAGAGACTAAAATAGCATTTAACTCTATAATTTATATGGTAGGAGAGTTTTATATTTTACACACATCAATTATACTGCTTTACTCTGAAACTTCCACTCAACACAAAACAATTTTAAAAAAAGCCACACAAACATATATAACTATTCATAATCATAAGCTTGTATTTTATTATGTTTTTTTTTTACTTTTATTATAACTAAATAACATATATTCTTATATTTTCAAAGATTTAAACTTATACTACTCTTATATTTTCAAAATTTAAACTCATACTAGTTTTATAGAGGCAAACACTATGTTTCATTTTCTTGTCTCACTAAATGACTAAACTTGAATACTAAGTATAAATGATAAATGGTTATGTGATTTTCATGATCAAGTGAGATTTTGAGGGTGAGATAAGGCTTAAGGACCATTAGTTTTGGGTTCGATTCCCACAAAGGTGAGTTTTCCCAGATTTATTGGATTTTTCTCCTGATATAGGTATAAGGTATTATTGCTTATTGTGGATGAATATGATTGGATGGTTCTATTAACGGTACCATGATACTCCAGTAGTCCGTCAGTTATTCAAGTTTGTCGTTAAAAAAACTGTACATTAAACTTGCTCTACTTGAGTATCCCCTTAAAAAATAAAAATAAAAAGTGTGTATCATATAGTTGGTCCCTACACTACAGCCGCCGTGTACTTTACAACAATAGTAACAAGACTTTTTAATTTTTCTAAACTACTGGTCAAATATCATTAACTCGAAAATGAACTTTTCTCCACTATACAACCCAATAACAAAACCACTTGTACTCCACGCATCACAAGTTGTACCATATTCTTGACTCAGCCTCACCAATATAAACACTTAAAATAACCAATTAACAATAACCACTACATCATCTCCTACACTTAACCTCTCATCCCCAAAACAATCTTTTAACAGGTTTCTTGAACACAATTCAGACATCACCATGAAACCCTTCATGTTCATCTTCTTCATCTTCACATTCATCAATGTTCTTGAAGCCAAATTCACCTCCAAAATATGCAAACATGACAAACCCTACATCCATTTTCCATTCAAAGTCAACTCATTTTGCAAACACAACCACACCATGATCAACTTTCCAAATTATGGTGAATTGGGTGTCAAAACAATCACTTATGACCCCAAAAAACTCACCTTATTCGACCCGAAAGATTGTGTGTTTGAAGTGTTCTTGAATCTTGATCTTGATCGTACACCGTTTCGGTATTATCATGTTGTTAAGAACTACACGTATTGGAATTGCTCGGTTAATCTTTCGGGCTCTTTCGAGTCCATTCCATGTTTGAGTGGTGCTACACACCATGTTTATGTTGTGGAGTCATCTTTAGATGTTCATGAGTCTTGTGAGGTTGTGAAAACTGTTTTGATTCCATTCGTGTATAGTTCGTACGTGTCGGATGATAGTTTCGGGCTCGATTTGAGTTGGGATTCTGCTGGTGTAATGGAATTTGCTGAAGAGAGAAGAGAATTTGGTGTACAATCCATAATTGGAGGTAATGACTTTGGTTTGACTTTTGAAGTCAAAGTCAAGATTTTTTATCATTGATTTTGAAAAGTCAAAAGTTGGTTATTAATTTGATTTGGTTTTTGTTTTGCAGGATTAAGTATGGTGATTTTGGTTTTGGTGATTGTGGGATTAGGGTGTGTGAAGATGTATTGTTGGAAGAAATTAAGAATTAATGAAGATGAATGGGAGAAGTTACTTGGGGATCTTGAAACTTTGTGATTAGAGTCCGGTTAAGACCAGTCGAGCCGGGACCGACACGGTACTGGCCGTATAGGTTTATATGGTTCGGTTAGCGGTTAAAACTTTTAGTGAGAAAAGGAATTATTTTGTTTAGATTCTTGTTTTGTATATAATGTTTTTTTTAATTCATATCCCTTTCTAAACTTGCAAAATATGGTTTTTTTAGTATTGTTTTGTATATGATTGCCATCTTTGGTCAATGGTCAATGGTCTTGGAAATTTCATAAAACTATACTCAATGAGTTGTCGTAGTCACAAGGAGAAAAAACAGGGGTAGAATTGTAAAAATGGTGACAAAAAGAGACAAAAGGGTACTATGTTGAACCAAAATCATTCACAAACTTTCCTGTTAATCAATCAAAATCAAGAGTTACTTTTGTTTTCCTTAGCTCCCAAGAATTTCCTTTTGGGTAGGTAATCGAAGAAAATCCACAATGAAGGTTGTTGACGTGTTGAGTGGACACAATGAACGCTGTTGATGTGATAAGTGTAGTTTTCAAAGTTGTTTTATTATAATTTATCATTAATAGATACTAACTGAGCGGTTCTCAAGGGACATGGCGTGGTGATACGGTGTCTCTTCTTTATTCTAGAGGTGGAGGGTTTGAATCCTGTAAGGAGCAAGTAGTGGTGGTTAATAAGAGTAGGTTAGTTTGCGATTAAAAAAAGATGACTGAATGTGGAAAAGAAAGATTCTATTGTATAATATCAGTTTGAAAAGTTCTAAGACTACTTTTGGTTGGTTTTATGTAGATAAAGGTGCGAGTTTGATGTCCGATAACTAAATTTTGTTGTTATCATGATTTAAGTTGTTGATCATGATTTAGGCTAGTTGTTGTGGGTTAACTAAGACTCTGTTAACAGTGTCATGTAGGCCATTAACGGCACCCCCCCCCCCCCCCCTTCCTCGGTTAACCGTGTTAGTAAACAGAGATTTTGTTAATGGGTTAATAGGAAGAAAAGGTAATGATGGTAGGGTCTATCCAATCTAAACCAATCACATGTCTTGTTTTATTTTTTATTTTATTGGTATTAGGTGTTTTGTTAATCAACAACAGATTATTAACATGTATGTAGTTAATGAGAAAGTTCTTATATGACAGTAACATAGCGTGTAATATGACAATGAGTTTAGTTTTAATCCCATTTTTAGAGGGATCCGTCTACTTACATCCACAATAGGTAAAAACTAAAAAACTATAATTGGTTAATGCAATTTAAGGCAAACCTACTTTAGTTGACAAATGCATAACATCGGATCCGTAATACTAACTAATATTACACATTTGTTCACAAGTATTTTGGAAATCAGACTCTTAATCGAACATAAAAAACACGAGATTGAATGAATTGTTTAACTCTTTACTATTTATCAATTAAAAGCACACCAATATAATAACTCTAACCATCTATTTATGCTAAACCCGTTCGAGTCCTAACCCGACTCGAACTTTATTTAATTAAATAAATTAACCAACTAAATAAACCTATCTAATTTAAACCAACAATTATCCCTAAAATAATTCACTAAAATTATCTATAACTCTTTTTTTATCTTTATCTCCTAATTCGAGATTAACCTTTTCAAAGTATTTCATGAGGTTTCTTTAACGTTTTTAAGTGAAGACTTCTCTGAAGATTGTCCATCATGGAATTACTCCTCTCATCTATAGTTAATATGCGTAGAACGCAATAATGATATTTGAAATAAAGACATTCTTATGAGCTCACTTTCTCTCGTATCTATGGTTAATTAAAATTTAGACTAGTGTTATAAATATCTATAACTGGACTAGATATTGATGATTTAAAGATCAAACGATGACAAAGAATTAAAATTTCATCAACAGAGAACGATAAAGTAATCAAAAATCAACTCTCAAAATTGTAAATTTGTAAAAGTATCTTTACTTTTATTAATAAATAGTTGTGTTACGCTTTTTAATCTCACTACTTGTTATAAAAATATCTTCAAAATATGTCTTAACCTCAATTTGTAATAGGATGCCTACAAATACATGATACAATAGAACTAACAATGACATAAATGCATGGGCTCAAGACTAATTTTAATATTATAAAGACTCAACCATTAGCCATTACTAAATTTGGGCTGGGCTTTTGCACAAGCTTACAGGCTCAAAAAATGTAGGGTTCAACTACAAGACCCAATGGATAATAAATAAATGAAGTCGTTAGAAAACTCAACGTAGCATAGACTTTATAAACCTTTTAACCCCAAAATCAAATCGCTTATTTATCTGCCTAATTCAAAGATATCGTATTGCAAAGTAAATAACGAATTTGATCCATCGAAAACCCCAATCCACAACCCTCAAACACCCGATTTCATCCATCATTCTGCCATGTCTCATCATAAAAATCGAATTTGATTTTGGGGATTCAAGTCCAACCGAATTTTTTTTTTTCCTCTTGCTTCTCACAAATTTCAGTTAAAAGTTAAAACCTCATCGACATTGATCTTCTCCGGTAACTACACATTCCCTTCATCTCCATTTTTGTGAATGACAAGTTGACCCACCAGGTGTTCGATCAAATGCCTCAATGAAGATAAGGTTTTAAAAAAACCTTGTTTTTAGCAGTCTTGTGGAGTGGGTATTGGTTAAGGCGATTTGATCTTGTAATTTAGATTCAATTGTGTTAATCATTAACTACACGTCATGGGGTAAGAGGCTAGGTAGGACACCATTTAGAGGGTGGGCAACCAGCGGTTGCTACCCTCCTTCATTTTCTATAGAATTTTACCGGTTTTCTACCCCCCACAACTCATCTCGAGTTTGGTGTATCGTTAGTTAACATATGATAACATACGCGCATGGCTCCTACAAGGGGGGGTCGGAACGTTAAGTCAGGCGGCCATATGCAGGGCTCTGCCAGTGGTTTAAAGACCTGTCCTTTCAAAATTTTCCACGAATGTAAAGATGGTAAACCGGGGTCTGTGGGTTTTTTCCGCCTATTTGAACACATGCAAAGCACCCACCTCAAGACAGAAAACCGAAGGCTATCTTTGAAGGAGGCTATTTCAAAGGACCTGGACCTTTTTATGGATGTTGCAGAAGTTCTTAGGGCAGGGGATAAATGGTTATGTGGTAAGTGCATGGTGATGCACGCACTCAGTAGGGGATGCAAGCATGATAATGAGGTCGTGTCGTTTGCCATGATCTCGGGGGGTGTTGAAGATTTCATTGTTGGGATCGGGAAACCATGCCAAGTGGTGGTTGACACAAACCCACCTCACCCAGCAAGGCTCGGAAGTGATGTTAACCTCCTCGAGCGTGTTTTCTCCCTCCCTATTCAGACTGTTAAAAGCATTCCCCCTAGTTGTCGGCTGTTGTTTGCTCAGGTCCTAACAGGTGCTTTGCGCAAAGTGGTAGCGTCACCAGGATCGGTCAACAATTGGGTCCAATTGCTTCTACTACCGCGTTGCACCTTGCGGGTGGTTAGACCATCCTCCAGACAAGAGCGGATATCAGGGAATAGGAAATCTCTACAGTGTAGTAACATCTTGCACGCGCTTACAATGTGGAAAGATGGGTCTGGGTTTGATGATTTGGTCGCTTCCCTATTGGATAGCGTGGGGGAGACGGAGGCCCCTAGGGGAGAATGCAGGAAAGAGGAAGAAAAAGAAAGGGACCCTAATATTAAGCAATGTCTTCGGAAAGTCAGGGATGGACATTTCACAGCTGCGGTTAAGGTCCTATGCTCTAGTGGAGTTGCCCCTCTAGGTGATTCGACCTTGAAAGCTCTTATTGATAAACACCCAGTGGTGTCGCCCCCATCATTGCCTTCCAACCCTTTGGCCCAACCCACTCTTGTTGTTGATGGGGATTGTGTGCTCAAATGTATTCGATCATTTCCTAAAGGGACATCATGCGGTAGAGACGGGATGCGGGCCCAACACCTGTTAGATGCTATTGGTGGCGAGGGCTCGGTGACTTCCTCAGGTTTGCTTACGAGCATTACTGAAGTTGTTAACTTATGGCTTGGGGGGTCCTGCCCTATGGTGCTTGCTGAGTTTGTTGCCTCGGCCCCCCTCACCCCCTTATTGAAACCTGATAAAGGAATTCGGCCTATTGCTGTGGGGGGTATTTGGCGAAGGTTGGTTTCCAAGGTGGCGATGAAGAAGGTCGGGAAAGAAATGACCCAATACTTAGGTGACTATCAGTTTGGGGTGGGGATGCCAAATGGGGCAGAGGCGGTACTTCACAGTGCAAACAGGTTTCTCAACTCGTTTCATGCAGATGGTTCCTTAGCCTTGCTTACTGTGGATTTCTCCAATGCTTTTAACACGGTTGACCGCACAGCCTTTCTCCAAGAGGTTCATCAGCGTTGCCCGTCAATCTATCGGTGGGTCCAATTTCTTTACGCTCAGCCTGCTAGGTTGTATGTTGGTAACGAGTGTATTGGGGCTACTACCGGAGTTCAACAAGGAGACCCTTTGGGGCCCCTTCTCTTTGCCCTCGCCTTACACCCCCTTATTCTCCGAGTTCAGAACCGCTATAAACTCCCGTTTCATGCTTGGTACTTGGATGATGGGACGATTATCGGCAACGCCTCTGAGGTTGCTAAGGCCTTAGACATCATCAACGAGGAGGGGCCATCTCTAGGGCTTTATCTCAATATTAAGAAAACAGAGGTTTATTGGCCGACATGTGACGGCCAGAAAGTTCAGGACGGGCTTTTCCCGAGAGGGATCGGTAGACCAGAGAAGGGGGTTAAGCTCCTTGGTGGAGCTGTTAGTCGGGATCCTAGCTTTATTGGAGAGTTGGCAGGGCGGCGGGCCTCGGGGGCGGTTGACCTTATGAAACTCTTACCCTGCCTGAGGGATCCCCAATGTGAACTCCTTCTGCTAAGGTCGTGCATGGGTGTTGCTAAGTTGCTTTTTGGGCTGCGGACTTGTCAACCCCATTTGATGGAGGATGCGGTATCTCGGTTCGATGATGGCCTTAGAAAGGCTATAGAAGACATAGTAGTGGGTGGCGGCCCCTTCTTTGGTGACCTCCAGTGGCGTCTAGCATCTTTGCCAATGCGTCTAGGTGGTTTGGGCCTCTTCTCAGCCCGAGATGTTGGGGCTTATGCCTTTGTGGCGTCTAGAGCTCAGTCTTGGGAACTACAGGATCATATCCTTCGAAACGGTGGGGTTATCGAGCTTGACCCAGACTATCAACAAGCGCTCGAACGCTTAAATGTCTCTCTCCCAGACTTGGATATTGGCGGTTTCTCTAACAAGGACACCGCCCCCTCGAAGCCACAAAAAACTTTGGCGAATGCACTTTTTAGCAAAATCGCTCAAAGCCTAGGAGAAGCTTTTGATTTGTCACCCCGCCAGAAGGCGGTGTTTGAGTGTCTGAAGGGTCCCCATGCTCAGGAATTTTTGACCGTTGTCCCGATTGAGGGGTTAGGACAATGCATGTCGGCAGTAGAATACAGAACCATTCTCAAATACCGGCTAATGATCCCTATGTACCCAGAAGATGAAACCTGCCCGATATGTCGTAAAGCTTGTATGGATAAATATGGGGAGCACGCAGTTCACTGTAAAGAGCTCCCTGGGTTTAAATATCGGCATGACTGGGTGCGAGATGTTTTGGGGGACATCTTAAGAAGAGCTGGGATTTCTGCTAAGAAAGAGGCCCCTGTGAATTTCCTCACGGACCCTATGGAAGGGAGATCTACTCTTCGACCAGCGGATCTGCTCGTCTTTGGCTGGGCTGGGGGGAAACATGCTTGTGTAGACCTCACGGGGGTTTCCCCTTTGGTTGGTTTAAGGGAAAACGGGTTTGTAGCTGGACTAGCAGCAAGAAAGGCAGAATCAAAGAAAGTGGATAAGCACGCTAAAGCTTGCGCAGAGAACCAACATGTCTTTATCCCTTTTGCCTTTGATACTTTTGGCTCCCTAGCGCCAGAAGCCATCAACTTCTTGACGAGGGTTCAACGGGTTATCCACAGCAATTGTTCGACCCCAAGGGGGCAGGGGTTTGTGTTCGGGAGGTTGGGGTTTGCAATTCAGAAAGGGTTGGCGGCGTAGCTTGTTGCCCGTCTACCTTCTGTTTTGATGTAACTTAACAAGTTTTCTGGTTATATCAATCGTATGACGGCGTAAAAAAAAAAAAAAAAAAAATCTCTCTTTGACCAAAAACACCGGTTATTCAATGTGTTTACCTGATGAAATGATTAAATCATTTGTTTGTTTTTTTTAAATGGCAAGGAACGACGTGCTAACTACCGTAACACCGGGCGTTGTAGCCAAGGTCGATTACTCGACCGCCGCCAGCCCCTTGGCTCTCCCAGATGGGCGGAAACCCGACCTCCACCCACCCGAAGGCACGACAGTGGAATAATCGGTAAAATCTCGTCTCCCATCCAAGACGAACTGGCGCCACCCATATTCGTCCTTCACCTGGATGCCGCAGAAAATAATGGGGACAGTAGGAGTCAAACTTGAATCACAAAAACCATCAAATTTTTCCTCAACCACTCCGCAAATGATTTGTTTGTTGACTCATAGCATAAATAATATTATTCTGTTATTATAGTCAAGATAGCTTCTTCAAGTTTTCACATTGACTTATGTAAATTAGAATTTTTGTTTGTGTTTGACTAATTATATTTCTGTGTTACTATTTTGACTGTTTTCTTAGACTAGTTAAATGATTTGACAAAATAAAATTTTTTAATATATTTATAATTAGATGTATTTATATATATGACCATGATAAGTTGATAACAATGTCAAAACAAATTTTACCTCTTAGTGAAATACAATGAAAAATCCCATATATATACCATATATTTGTTAGTCGTCATATATGCATTGGAATGTTTTTTTTTTTTTTTTTTTTTTTTTTTTTTAAAGATTGTTTAACCTAAAAAACCACGTAGATCTTAGAAATTACATGTACAATGTATAAATTATCTCTCAGTTACCTTTAATTATGTTTGTCAGATATTTTCATTCAAAAGATCTCACAATTTATGAAAACGTTGATATGTGAAATTCATTCGTGTATTCATAGCGATTTCGTTTCTATGATAAGATTATAAAAAATAGTGTGTTTGTGATTTTCTTTCTTTTTAACGTGTTTTATTTAATATTTCTCTACCAAATATTTTTCAAAGTCAATTAACTAAAGTTGTTATACATATGTCCATTTTAAGTCAAAAAAAAGGTTCATTAGAAATTGACTTTAAGTAAATTGTGTGTAAATTTTCAAAATCGAATTATTTGTATTGACTTGAAAATATGAAGAAAGAAAAAACGCATTGTACATCTTTGAATATGTCGGTATGTGTTTATATGTATATTTTTGGGTTTTAATTTTTTTTTTCTTATAATCAAATATCGATCAGAGATTGGTTTTAAGGAAAAACAAAGCAAATTTGTAATGATCATGTTTTAAAAATTGTACGGGTAATCAAATTGGCAGTTCTGAATTCATTGGTTTAACTAGTTAACCGGGTGTTAAAAAACACGTCGAGCAAAACCGGTAGAGTTTTATTAGCTAAAAAACCGACCAGTTCATTTGTATCCGGTTATCTTACCTCATAAGTAAACTAATAAAATCATACGAAAAAAAAAATACAGATGTAACTTAACATCCGTATTGTTTTCATTTCCCTGGTATTCTCACCAACTTAGGGGTTGTTAGTTTACCTCTTAATGAGCCTCTTAATGGTTCAGACCTCTTACTGGTTTAGCACTTAACCGTTCAGACTGTTTGTTTTACGAGCAGATGTCTGAATGGTTCAGACATTTGCCTCTGAATGATTAAGCATTATACTAATTCTGAATGGTTAAGATCTCTAATATGAATTGGCCAGACATTTGCCTCTAAACGGTTAAGCATTATACTGACTATTAATGGTTCAGATCTCTTACTGATTCAACACTTAGTGGTTTAGATCTCTTATTAGTTCAGTATTTAACCATTCAGAAATTGTCAAACAGCTCCTTAATCACTTTTTGTCTGTCAAAATTGATTAAATGTGTTAAAATTAGTTTTATTTATCTTTATGATGACTTGGTATAAAAAATAGTTAGCTTCAAATTGCTTATCACCTTATTACATATTCTAACAAACATATATGGTTTAATCTCGTATTCAGTAGCGGACCCAGAAATTATTTGCTGGGGGTGCGAATGAGGTGTTTAACCATATTTTCAAGGGGTGCGGTCGGGTTTTTTGCCTAAAATATACACTAAATTTTTTTATTTTCAAGGGGTGCGGCCGCCCACCCTGGCTAAAGGGTAGGTCCGCCCCTGCTCGTATTTAAGGTACATGATTGAAATGCGTTATGATCATCTCTCTCATCCAATGTTTTAAAAACCGGTTTTTAAATCATACTGGGTTAGGTTCAGAATTGGTTAAACCACATTGTACAACATCTTTGTCTTTCCGCGTACAACTTCTTTGTCTTTCCACCCGATACCAGTATACCGATTTAACCCAGTATAACCCAATTTACCGGCGGTACAATTTCTTTGTCGTTCCCTTGGTTTACCAGAATGATTCGTGCCGGCCATGCTTCCGACATCCGGTTTAACCGGTTCAACCAACCGGTTTTTAAAACATTGCTCTTATCTCATAACTTTCTCTCTCTCTCTCTCTCTCTCTCTTTCTCTCTCTCAACTTTAGGGTCACCTCACAATTTTTTTATCACATCGCTTTCATCCTTAAACCTTTTTTTTAAATATAGTGTGGTAATAAGATGCATCCCCTATATTTAAGATGTGAACGGTTCAAATCCTACACAGTGAAAGTATATAAATACTTATAAAGGGGTTATTTTATCGTTCAAAGAAATCTAATAACGATTTGTTTCTACGATCACGAGTAAGCCATAGATCAGGATGCAAAAAGTTGGTAACGGAGCTGTTTGGTTTTCCCGACGGTACCGTGTTCCATCTCATCCATCCCGATTACATCCTTGATGTGTTCCGTATTCCCTAAGAACTGAATGGATTACAAAGCTGTATGTTACAAATTATTTGTTACATCATTACATATCAAATTTGACTTAAGTTGTTACAATATGTGGCAAACATCAAAAATTTCTCTTTGACGTGTTTAACTTTCTAAATCTCATTCTCTTATCATTATAACAAACAAGTCTATTTAATATTTCTTTTTTAGGTAAACTGCCTTAAAATATATTGCTTTTTAGGTAAACTGCCTTAAAATATATTGAAATCGACATAAATTGCTATCATATATAATGAAACAAATGGCATGTCACCAACTTAATTGCTTTCAAATTTGTCTGTTAATGTATTCCGTTAATGTTATAATATAATTTATTTAATGTTTCCTTATGATAAATTTCAACAAAATGTATCAAAGTCCACATAATTGTTATTATACTTGGTGAAACCGGTGACATGTCACCAACTTAATTCTTTTATCATAAGTTTCAAAGGAAATTTTTAAATGTTCATTATATACAATAACACCTTATACCAATTTTGATACTTTTTAGCACTGATGGAACTAGTCCAAAAGGTTAGGTGTATCCTATTTTTTTTTAGGATCAAGGGTATCCTTTATATAACGGAAACGAAGTTGAGTGGTATTTTTACACTACGGAAATGGAGTTAAGGGGTATGTTTACACTACGTAGACAGGTTTGAGGGGTAGCATGTGCTACCCCTACTAACACTTTAAGTCCGCCCCTGCTTTTTAGAACGATCAAATTTTGATTACGGTCATTGGCGAAGCTTGATATTTCCGTCGGGGGGCGTAAGTCACCGGACCTAAAAAATTTTATAAAACCGGGGGTCAAAAACGTATATACCCAAAAATTTATATACGAAAACTAAATACTCTCCACTACTAATCGAAAAGTTCGGTGGGTCGGCCACCCCCTCACGCCCCGTAAAAGGTTCACCCATGATTTCAGCTATGTTATAATAGTAGATGTTAAACTTAGATTGTAAAACCCCGTGTTTCGGAAGTCAAAGTCAAAGTCAAGATTGAAGTCAAAGGAAGAAAAGATTGCTAACTGCGATCTGTCTCTCATTGCTCAATTCCTGTTTTGACTTCTTTGACTTGTAATTAGTCTATTTTATTATCGCGTTGATTGTATTATGTGGAGTATCTATTAATAATCGCATATTGATCGCTATTAATCGCATGTTTAATCGATTTATCGCTTATCGCAATCGAACTTGCAACTCGAATTACGCATTTTGGTTATTGTTATACGTGTGTATGTGTCTTATGTGTTACTTGTGCATGTTTATTTATGTTATGTGTTGTAATCAATCGAAACGCAATCGAAACTCAATCACAATCGAATCGCAAACGCTAACCGAATACGAAATACGGATGCTTGTATGTTGATATGGTAGTTGGGATTAAAAGTAATTTGACTAGGAAACTTTATTGCATCGCAACGCTCGCAATCGCAATCGAAACAACAAACTCGTCGCACCAAACACTCGAACCAAGCGACTGATCGATCAGATGACCAGCCGATCGGCCAGACTGTTCGACCGGGCTGCCACCCGATCGACCAGCTCCTTTCCACTTTGGGTAACTCTATAAATACCCCATGTCACCACCATACTTTCCACTTTTGGCAACTCTCTGTCCGACCAGCGCTCTTGCTCGTTTTTTCATTCGATTTCTCGCGATTCCGGTAAGATCTCGTCCTAAATCTTGTACTTCCTTAATCTACACGCACTCCTACACCTTTCTATCTTTTGAATCATAACTTTTAACCGTAAAATCATCAAGATTCAAGGTGTTCTAGGATGACGTCATCATGTGTTCTTGAGAACTTCATGTTTTGGCCTTAATCCACCGAGAACAACTAAGATCTAACCTATTTCCACATAAACAAACAAAGATCTTTCATAGATCTAAACATATTCACTATGAAATGGATTGAAAGATGGTTTTCCAACTTCCTTTCAACTCTTTTACACTCAATGCATTCAAAACGATAGAATCGGAGCTTGTGCCGACTTACTACTCATTCTTGTGGTTGTGTTGGTTCAAGATCTGGATTCTATCCATGAGACCACCGATATCGGGTTAACCATGGAACACCGTCTCCAACAGTTAACCGGTCGAATTTGGGTGATTCCTGTCCGAACAGGGGTACCAAGTATTGACGAGGTTTCTGTTGCTTAATATGGTATCACAACGTCTCGATAAAACGACAAACAATCAAAACAACCAAGTGTAAGACGAACATGTCCACCAGGATGGAATGCCGTCCGATCGGACTACCGTCCGATCGAACAGCCAATCCGAACGACTGGCCAATCCGCACGACTTGCACCTTGGTCCCAACTTAGTTTTCAAATCAACTCCCAATAGTTTTGGAACACCGAACGAATTGCCGTCTGTAAGGACTCTCAAAATTATCCTAAAAATACCCGTAAGTATAAACCCGGACCCCTGAAACCCTAAACCATATTAAAAATAAGAAAAAAATAAAATTATGGGTCTCAGGCGGGCCGCGTAAAAGACAAGACATGTCTTACGCGAGCCGCGTCAATATATGTTTGACCGGATAAGTGTTCCGGATCCACGTGGTGACCAGATGGCAAGCCTACTCGTGACCCATGCAGCCTATACGTAGATTAGGCGGCCTCGCGGGCCGCGTAAGTGTTAACCTTGGGTTTACGCGGGTTGCGTGAGCCTCAAAAATCAGCTATAAATAGCTTGTTGCATGCACAGTCTGTTGGTGTCGAAACAAACTTTCAAAAACGAAGTTTTAGTACTCTGAGGTCGAAATTACTTCAATATTAGCGAGGCTCTGCTCCAATACTGGGTATTAACTCGATCGCTGCTATGATTCAATGTCCGATCGATTAAAACTATCCAATGGATGTTTAAGTGCTGCCCACATTAGGGTTATGCTTTGTCATTCGTCATGAATTCGATGGATGTTTAAGTATTGCACTTTGTCATTCGTTGTGAGGGTTTGATCTCGTGAGTTATCGTAAATGCTGTATTAGTTACTAACCTAGTTTTGTGTGCATTGCTATTTAAACTAGGTTAACAAGGCTAATTCATAAACTAGACTCTGCTCGTGTTAAATCTACAATGTGAGTCATTCTCTTTTTATCAAATTACTTTCAAAATCATGTTTATTTTCAAAGTTATAATTACAGGTATTAAGTCTTTGTAATCACCAAATTACAGCCGGTATGTGGGGTTTTGTATACATTACTTGATAATCGTCACCATTGGGGCAGCCAATGGGGGATATGACCATAGTCACAGAAATGAGTCGAGTGACAAATACCGTGGGTAGTTGGTTGATATCTGGAAACATTGTAATCGCTCTTAATACTGTAAATTATAACAGCCATGCCATTTTAAAAAGAATGATTCACCAGTATTTCCCGCTGACAAAATCTTTTTCAAACATGTTTCAGGTGATCTGTTGTGATCCAGGAAAAGTGCCGCGAAGCACTACAAGCTTAAGGAAGTGGCTCAATATAAAATAAAGAAACATGTTATGTAAAATAAAGATTTCTCAGTAAAAACATATGATTGTAAACTACCAGGGTTTATCCCAAATTGTGAAATAAAATAATCGGGAAATTTCAGTTTTAAAAAGATCCTGATGAAAACTTCCATTGTTAACTTAATTAAATAATACCACGGGATTTTCTGTCCCGTGGCTCCTGAAACGGGTCAAACCGGGTCGGGGGCTGTGACAGAAAAAGGTGGTATCAGAGCCACCGAGTTAAGCTAATTAAGTATTTAAAAATACTTAATTTTTCCTGATTGCCATTTTGTGATTATGTATTTTATTAACTGACTATTTGTTAGTTACAGTATGGGTAAGCAAAAGCTTTCAAACATCTATCTTAAATTAGATAGGTCATCAAATGAGAATGGAAGTTCATCCCAAACAAATTCCTCAAAACCTTATGTAAATCCTGAAGAAGGAATATTTGTTCGAAAAGTTCAATACGAGGAACCACTTTCTCCTAATAAAAGAAGTTTGATTATTAGGAAAAGTCAGGAGAAATTAAAGAAATCCAAAGAAAAGAGAGTTAATCAGAAAACCCAAGAAATAGGCAGTAACCCACCATGGGAAGACAAGTTAGATGAAAAAATGGGCAGATCTCTATATGCTAGCTACTGTAGCAGTAAATGCAAATCTTTAAATACCTTGTCTCAGTTTTAGCACCCTTATCACCTACAATTCAGAAACTTGATCCAGTAAATAAATAAATTACAATAAACCCTAGTATGTTTTAAATTTTTAGTTGTAGTTACACGGTATGCAATAATATTTGAAGGTTATCTGTGAAATTTGTTATAAAATTTTAACTTATTATTTTTACATATATGCTAAACAGCATGAATGAATTATCTGGAGCCCTAGAGAATCTCAACCTCTACCCTGTAAACATAGAAGTTTCTAAAGAGTTTACTGGGTACTTTGCTGATGTGGAACAACCTATAGAATTCAATGCTCCACCTTTGGAGAAACCCAAGCCTAAGAAGAGGAGAAGATTGGTAGGATGGAGGCGTGTGCGTAGAAGGAAACCTGCCACTAGGAAGATTCCTAAAATAAACAATTCCTTAGAAAAAGAAAAAAAGAATTGAAACCAGGGAAAGTTCTAGACAGATGGAATTGGAAACTGAGGAAGATTCTAGGCAGAAAAAGATGGAAATTGGAGAAAGCTCTAAGCCAACTCAGGAAATGACATTGCAGGAGGAGTTAGATTTTATATTGGCAAGCTGTGATACTATTAAGCCTGTCAATGAAAACGTTTTTACTCATCCTATTGAAACCCAACTTCCAATGAATTTGGAACCAGGAATCCCAGAACCTATAATCCACACCCAACCTCTAGGAATGGATGAATGGTGGACTAATGATTGGCAGTTCCAAAACCTTCTCAACAATCCCTATACGTTTTCCCCCCAGTTCGATCCAGAACCTATACCAAATCCACCGATGAATAATAAGAATATGGCTGAACTCCGTCATTTTGGCGAAGAGCTGATAGATGCTGGGAATAGGATCCGAGAGATAGGAGGACAAATCTCATGCAAATATGATGAGAGGGAACATCGTTTTTAAAATACAAGTTGACGAGGGAGAAATGGGTTATGAATCTGTGTTTGTATAATAACAGTAATAGTAATAAAAATTAGTATGTGTAAAATAAACAATAAAACGGTTGTAAGATAAAAGTGTGTACGAAAGCATATTATAATATATAAACAAATAAAAATTTAGAAATTTACAATTTTGATTATATAATTATTTACGTGATTATGTGCGATTAATTATTATATTTGGTTGTTTCTTATATATACTAATTATATTAATTATCAGATGGCAAACGTTGATAATGAACTAGTAAATGAAGTAAATCAATCTGAGCAAAATCAGGAAGAACAATTGTTAAATAGGCAAGATATCGAGGATATCGTTGCTCAAGGAATAGCCAATGCTATTCCAGCAATTATTGCTGCTGCCCAGAAACCTGTTGAACCTCAACCACTCATTCCTAGTAAACGCACTCAGGAAGATAACTTCAGTAATAGTATAAACGGAGGAGGCAATCATATTAATAATAACAATAATGATCTGCAAGCCCCAATTTTCAAGAAAATAAAAGCTGCAACACCTGGTTGCACTTACAAAGAATTTCTTGCCTGTAAACCAGCTGAGTTTGCAGGTAACGAAGGGGCGATTGCAGCACTGCGTTGGTTAGAGAAAACTGAGGCAGTGATTACCATAAGTAAATGTGCCAAGGAAGATCAGGTCATGTATGCGTCAAATCTTTTTAAAGAAGGGGCACTAGAATGGCGGAACACAGTGTTACAAGCTAAAAGAAGGATCGTGGCATATGCTATGAACTGGAAAGAATTTAAGAATCTTGTAGAAAGAAAATTCTGTCCCGAGTATGAAAAGGAACAAATGGCAAATAAGTTCCTGACCCACCGGATAGTGAATGTGGACTGTTGAGGATATACTTCGACATTATTCAAATATGCTAGAGTGGTACCAACGCTGGCTTCGCCAGAGCCGGTACTCATTTCTCGCTATATTTGGGGATTAATTAGCGAAATCCGTAATATCGTTAAAGCTGGGAGACCTCGCACTATTGACGATGCGGTAGAATTAGCTAATACCCTCACTGACGAACTGGTATGCACAAGAGATGAAAACAAGAAGAAGGAACTAGCTCAGAAAATTACCCAAGGATTTCGTGTGGGTAATAATAGTAACTTCAAGAAAAGAGGAACAGGGCAATCCCCAACTCCTCAGTTCTGTAGGAATTGCAAAAACAAACATTATGGAAGATGCAATATAACCTGTAACTTTTGCAAAGCTGTAGGACATCGTGAAGAAAACTGCAGAAAGAAAACCATAATCTGCTTTAACTGTGGAGAAGCGGGGCATTTTAAAACAGAATGTCCTAAATTGGCCAAACTAGCAGACAACAAAACTAAGACAGGCGATGGAGCTACTAAGAAGAATGTTAGAGCATTCCAGCTGACCACTCAAGAAGCAGAACTCATTCCAGATGTGATAGCTGGTACGTTCCTAGTTCACAACGTGTACGCAAAAGTATTATTTGACTCTGGTGCAAACCAAAGTTTTATAAACACTTTATTCTTCCAAGCTCTTAATTTACCTTTAACCAATATTAGGCAGATTTTTACAGTCAAAACGGCAGATGGGAATTCAGTTAAAATAGATAAGGTTTTGCAAAATGTAGAAATAGAACTCTCAGGTCATAAATTCTCTGCCAACCTATTACCTATGAAATTAGCTGAATTCGATGTTGTGTTAGGAATGGATTGGTTAGTAGCCAACCATGCTCGAATTCTTTGTGAAAAGAACTCTATAGAGATTCAGGCACCCATTGGAAAAGTAATCATGATTACAGAAGATAAACCACGTAAACCCATGAAGTTCATATCAGTAATGAAAGTTGCTAGTGATGAACGAAAGCAAGGAATAGTATATATGATTTCAGTAATCATTAATACTAAGGGTAAAGAACTTAAGGAGATTCTTGTAGTCTCAGAATACCCAGATGTATTCCCAGAAGAACTCCCGGGATTACCACCCGACAGGGAAGTAGAGTTTAGGATTCATCTAATTCCCGGAACTACACCGATAGCCAAGGCACCTTATCGGTTAGCTCATACAGAAATGTTAGAACTGAAAAAGCAGTTAGATGAATTACTAAGCAAAGGATTCATACAACCTAGCTCCTTGGGGAGCGCCAGTGTTGTTCGTAAAGAAGAAGGATGGTTCGATGAGAATGTGTATTGATTATAGAGAATTGAATAAGGTTACAATTAAGAATCGATACCCATTACCTAGGATTGATGATCTTTTTGATCAACTTCAAGGAGCTAGATACTTTTCTAAGATCGATTTACGCTCCGGATATCATCAATTAAAAGTACAAGAGGAAGACATACCTAAAACTGCTTTCAGAACTAGGTATGGTCATTACGAGTTTACAGTCATGCCCCTTGGGTTAACAAATGCTCCTGCAGCTTTTATTGACATGATGAATAGAATCTGTAAACCATATTTGGATAAATTTGTAATTGTCTTCATCGACGATATACTTATTTATTCCAAAAGTCATACAGAACATTGTGAGCACTTGCATGCACTCTTAACCTTGTTAAGAAAAGAAAAGCTTTATGCCAAATACTCGAAGTGTGAATTTTGGCTAAAGGAAGTGCAATTTTTAGGTCACATGGTGAATCATGAAGGTATTCACGTAGATCCCTCTAAAATAGAGGCAATTATCTAATGGAAGGTTCCGCAATCCGCAATGGAAATTAGAAGTTTTATAGTTTTAGCCGGATATTATAGACGGTTTATTAAGGATTTTTCCAAAATAGTTGTACCATTAACTAAGCTAACCTGTAAAGCAATTAAGTTTGAATGGGGACCTAAACAAGAAGAAGCCTTTAGGATCTTGAAACAGAAATTAACAAATGCTCCAATTCTAACTTTACCAGAAGGAACTGAAGATTTTGAAGTATATTGTGATGCTTCTAAACTAGGATTAGGATGTGTGCTAATGCAACCCAAGAATGTAATTGTGTATGCTTCAAGGCAATTGAAAAAACACGAGGAAAATTACACGACTCATGACTTAGAGTTAGGAGCCATAATTTTTGCCCTTAAAATATGGAGACATTATCTGTATGGAAGTAAGTTTACTATCTATACGGATCACAAGAGTTTAAGGTATATATTTGGGCAAAAAGAGTTAAATATGAGACAAATGAGATGGATGGAAATTCTAAGCGACTACGACTGTGATATCCAGTATCACGAAGGAAAGACAAATGTAGTTGCAGATGCCTTAAGTGGTAAGTATCATGAGAAACAACGGAGGGTTCGTGCTTTTAGATAAAATCTACAGTTAGATTTAATGGAACAACTAAGGAATGGTCAGGAAACAGCAATCAAGGATGATGCTGAAGGAATGAAAGGACGAATAAAAGAGTTAGAACAAGGAGCTGATGGAATTTGGAAATTCCACAAAAGAAGAATTTGGGTACCTAAGCAAGGAGAATTAAGAGATAAAATTTTAGAAGAAGCCCATAAATCTAGGTATACCATGCACCCTGGAAACAATAAGATGTATCAAGATTTAAGAAATAATTTCTGGTGGATAGGCATGAAAAAGGATATAGCTAGATATGTTTCTAAGTGTCTTACTTGTTCACAAGTTAAGGCAGAACACCAGAAACCTTCAGGTCTACTACAACAATTAGAAATGCCAGTATGGAAATGGGAACTCATAACAATGGATTTTGTTACTAAGTTACCCAAAACCAGAAAAGGTAATGATGCGATTTGGGTAATTATGGATCGATTAACCAAATCAGCTCATTTTCTACCCATGAAAGAAACCTTTAGCATGGAAAGATTGGCAAAGTTGTATGTAGATGAAGTAGTATCCTTACATGGAGTTCCACTCTCCATTATATCGGATAGAGATAGTCGTTTCACTTCCCATTTCTGGACTAGTTTCCAAGAAGCAATGAGAACCCGATTAAATTTAATTACGGCCTATCATCCACAAACAGACGTGCAAAGTGAAAGGACGATCCAAACCTTAGAAGATATGCTCCGAGCATGTGTGATAGATTTTGGTGGAAACTGGGATGACCACCTACCTTTAATTGAATTCTCCTATAACAATAGTTATCATTCAAGTATCGAATCTGCCCCATTCGAAGCACTATACGGACGTAAGTGCAGAACTCCAGTATGTTGGGCAAAAATAGGAGAAAGTCAATTATCAGGACCAAAGATTGTACAAGAAACTACTGACAAGATCACTCAAATTAAAGAAAGATTAAAGACGGCTCGAGATCGTCAGAAAAGTTATGCAGACAATAGACGGAAGCCGTTGGAATTCCAAGTAGGATACAAAGTACTATTAAAAGGTTCACCTTGGAAAGGAGTAGTTCAATTCGGTAAGAAAGGAAAGCTAAGTCCAAGATATGTAGGACCATGTTCAGTGATCCAACGTATAGGACCAGTTGCTTATCGTTTACAACTACCAGAAGAGTTAGCTGGAGTACATGATGTGTTTCATATATCCAACCTTAAGAAATGCCTATCAGATGAATCTTTGGTAGTACCTCTCCAAGATATAGAGGTAAATGAGAAACTAAAATTTATGGAAAAACCACTACAGATAGAAGACAAAAAGATTAAGTTTCTCAAACACAAAAGATTAGTGCTAGTTAAAGTCAAGTGGAATTCAAAGAGAGGACCCGAATACACTTGGGAGCTGGAATCAGAGATGAAGCGAAAGTATCCTCACTTATTCCAATAAATCTCGAGGACGAGATTTTAAATAAGGTGGGGAGGATGTAAGGACTCTCAAAATTATCCTAAAAATACCCATAAGTATAAACCCGGACCCCTGAAACCCTAAACCATATTAAAAATAAGAAAAAAATAAAATTCTGGGTCTTAGGCGGGCCGCGTAAAATACAAGACATGTCTTACGCGGGCCGCATCAATATATGTTTGACCGGATAAGTGTTCCGGATCCACGTGGTGACCAGATGGCAAGCCTACTCGTGACCCATGCAGCCTATACATAGATTAGACGGCCTTGCGGGCCGCGTAAGTGTTAACCTTGGGTTTACGCGGGCCGCGTGAGCCTTAAAAATCAGCTATAAATAGCTTGTTGCATGCACAGTCTGTTGGTGTCGAAACAAACTTTCAAAAATGAAGTTTTAGTACTCTGAGGTCGAAATTACTTCAATATTAGCGAGGCTCTGCTCCAATACTGGGTATTAACTCGATCGCTGCTACGATTCAATGTCCGATCAATTAAAACTATCCAATGGATGTTTAAGTGCTGCCCACATTAGGGTTATGCTTTGTCATTCGTCGTGAATTCAATGGATGTTTAAGTATTGCACTTTGTCATTCGTTGTGAGGGTTTAATCTCGTGAGTTATCGTAAATGATGTATTAGTTACTAACCTAGTTTTGTGTGCATTGTTATTTAAACTAGGTTAACAAGGGTAATTCATAAACTAGACTCTGCTCGTGTTAAATCTACAATGTGAGTCATTCTCATTTTATCAAATTACTTTCAAAATCATGTTTATTTTCAAAGTTATAATTACATGTATTAAGTCTTTGTAATCACCAAATTACAACCGGTATGTGGGGTTTTGTATACATTACTTGATAATCGTCACCTTTGGGGCAGCCAATGGGGGATATGACCATAGTCACAGAAATGAGTCGAGTGACAAATACCGTGGGTAGTTGGTTAATATCTGGAAACATTGTAATCGCTCTTAATACTGTAAATTATAACAACCATGTCATTTTAAAAAGAATGATTCACCAGTATTTCCCGCTGACAAAATCTTTTTCAACCATGTTTCAGGTGATCTGTTGTGATCCAGGAAAAGTGCCGCGAAGCACTACAAGCTTAAGGAATTGGCTCAATATAAAATAAAGAAACATGTTATGTAAAATAAAGATTTCTCAGTAAAAACATATGATTGTAAACTACCAGGGTTTATCCCAAATTGTGAAAAAAAATAATCGGGAAATTTCAGTTTTAAAAAGATCCTGATGAAAACTTCCGCTGTTAACTTAATTAAATAATACCACGGGATTTTCTGTCCCGCGGCTCCTGAAACGGGTCAAACCGGGTCGGGGGCCGTGACATCGTCCGAACGAATTACCACTCGATCGACCGACCATCCGACTATGTGATGTTTTGAAACTTCAACCCTGTCACGGCCCCCAGCCCGGTGTTACCCGTTTCAGGAGCCGCGGGACAGAAAACCCGTGGTAATTATTATGTTGGCAGCGGAAATTTTAACAGGATCGTTTAAACTTGAAAATGCCCAATTATTTTATTATACAATTTGGGAATCACACCCATAATTTACAATAAAGGTGATTTCACTGGGAAATCTCTGTTTTACCAAAAACATGTTTATTTATTTTATTGAGCCACTTCCTCAAGCTTGTAATGCTACATGGCACTTTTTCCTGGATCACAGCAGATCACCTGAAACATGTTTAAAAAGATTTTTATTAGCGGGGAAATAATGGCGAGTCATTCAAATTGCATTTAAGACACATTGTTATAAATTTACAGCACTAAGGGTTTTTATATTTGCCCTTATCATATAATTATCTGGTTCAGCTGTCACTCGACCGAATCTATAACTGTGGACATATCACTAATTAGGTCCGCCCACCTAAAGTGATAAATCGTTTATAGTAATGTGCACAAAACCCCCACATACTGCCAGTAATTAAAGATTAGCAAAGACATAATCACCGCAAAATATAACTGGAAAACATTTAGGGTTTTGTAAAGCACTTTGATAAAAAGAGAATGACTCACCTTGCAAGTTTAGACGGGCAGATTTTAGCCTACTGATAAGCCTGATAACCTAATGTAAATAACAATGCACACAAAACTAGGTCAAGAACTGTAACAACCCTCGGTAAAACCAAAACCCTCATAAATATTATAACACTCTAAGTATATTGTAAAATATCCCAATATGTTTTATATTACACCCTGTATATGAAAACTGAGCCCGAATTATGTTATAGTTATAAAATAAAATAAAAATAAGAAAAATAGAGTTGAGCGGGCCGCGTAAGCCTCAGCTTAAACTAACGCGGGCCGCGATAGACCTATACACGCGAAGACATCCGGTGCTGACACGTGTCGATATCGTGTCGGGTCTACTTGGTGACCGGACCAAGCTATAGTTTGACCATATGTTGACACGGGCCGCGTAAGGCTTAGCCTTACCTTACGTGGGCCGCCTGAGAGTCAATATCAGCAACTATATAAAGGAGGCCTCGGGTTTCAATTTCCGTCGCTCATTCACACTTCTCAATCTCGAATTCTGAAAGTATTAAGCATTATAGTCGGGTACTATACCCCTAATTGGCGAGGTTCTGCTCCATTGTAAGTATTATAACCCCAGTTTCGTAATAGTTACGCTGCCCGATTGATTTAGGGTTCCTTAACAACTGTCGTGGTTCTGCCTGACGTAGTTGTTGGAATGCCGTCTCGGGGAGGGTATCATTAATAATTTCAAAGGGTTATGATACTAACAAATGTACATTTGTATAAATTATAGATTATATCCAGGAAACCCTTACGAAAAGCCTAAAATAGCAATGTGAGTTTATCCTCTTTTTGATAACCTTTATGGTAATGTTTTACCAAACCTTAAATGTTTTACTATGAAATTTAGCAGTGATTGAGTCTTTGTAGTTCTTCAATTACTGCCGGTATGTTGGGGTTTTATATACAAAATTTGTACTACTTGTGAGTAGTAAGTCTGGATGACAATACGTTACCATTGGACAATGAGTTAGCGAATGGGTAATATGACCCACAAGTCAGGATTGATAGTACCAAATGGAGTAATTGTGTAGACATAAACAATGTGATCACTCTCAATACTGTTCAATGTGACTTTTGATTTAAACTTTATTAAATTGGGATTCACTCACCAGTATTTCCCACTGACAAATGTTTTTAAAACGCGTTTCAGGTAACCCAATGTGAAAGCCAATTAGTAAAAAACCAGCTGGAGAGCACTGAAGGCTTGGGGATAATGTGGCTATAAAAGTTACCTAATAAACGATGTTTTAAATTCAATAAAATAGGGTGTGTCCCTATAAATATATTGTAATAAGAAACTTGGTTTTTACCCATGTGATTATTAATATTAAACGAGGTGGTTTTTACTCTGATAAATATTTCCTAACTACGGTCCTGATGTAAATTCCGCTGCAAGATTAAATAAACCTGATACCACCGAAACTCTGTGACCGCGTCCGCCCGTTCCCGGGGTTCAGGGATCGGGGGTTGCGACAGAAGGTGGTATCAGAGCCAAGCCACTGGTCTGAGCCAAAGAAGTGTTCTGCTGACACTTGAAATTATAAAATTTTGTGTTAGGAAATAAATTATGGAAATACATGTATAACTGTATTTATTTGTTATGTGTTATTTGACTATTTGTTAGTTTTCAGTATGAGTGATCAAGGACCATCAGACGTGAATCGTCAGTTGTCAGAATCACCTAGGAATGAGGGTACATCATCACAGCCTGCCCTTTCAGGGTATACTGCTAATCAGGAGGATCGAATATTTGCTTTTAGAGCTAAATCTGAAGAGCCATTTCCTAATAAGAAACGAGGATGGTTCAGTAAAGAAGCTTTTGCTCGTAGGAAGAGAATGAGAAAATTACAACAACAAAGAACTTTAGCAGCTATTAAGCGAGAGACAGATGCCCATACTCAAGAGATGCTTAATAGAAGACTAGCTAATTTCCATATCTTAGCTACAACTGCTGCTGACCCAAGTTTGGAACAACTAGTAGCCCCACAACCACAAAACCCAGAACAACCTATGGAGATAGAAAACCAGGAAAACCAAGTGGAGATGCACGACTTTAACCCAGAAGAAATCCCTCGGGTACCTACACCAAACCCCCTAGACCCGAATTACGACCCCTGGTGGGACGATAATAGGGACTTTGTGCAACGTTACCCTATCCAAGATTATCCACCCATACAGAACATAGAAGTCTACCCAGGTATGGACCCTTTAGATCCCTATTACCAAGATGATTATATTAGGGAGATATTAGAGGATCCTTACCAATTTCAGGAACTGTCACCCCCATATCAGGAACCCGCACCCCAGATTCCAAACCCAGTCCGAGAACCTGCACCCCCAATGAGTGCAGAAAACGTTCAAGAACTTAGGACTTTCGGGGAGGAAATTTTAGAAAGCAGTAAGAGAATGCGTCAGGTGGGAGAGCGTCTCGTATGGAAATACGATGAGGGCAATATGGATTTTTGGATAAATCCATATCCATGAATGTGAATGGAGGAAATGGTAGTAGTAATAATAATAAAATATAATAAAATAAAATATGTGTGTACGGATGCATATTACTATTAGTGTAATTTTCTTTCTGTTGGTATTGTAGTCTTTATTTTTGTACTAGTGTGTAATAGACGCATAGTATATGAAAATAGAGTACAAGTCGCAATGATCGACGGTTTTGGTTAAATTGCGTGTCATGTAATTAACTATATTACCTATTATTTGTGATATTAATATGGGATAAATGTTTAAAATTCAGATGGCCGACGAAGGAAATCAAGGAAATCTGAATAATGATAACCAGAGTAACATTAACGTGGTTAATGAGAATCCAAGCATCAATAACAATAACAATCAAGTGGACAATAGTGCTATCCAACACATAGTAGCACAGGGAATTATAGATGCAATGCCATTTATACTTCAAACTGTTAAAGATGCTGATAATAAAAGTAAGCATAGCAGTAAGCGACCAAGTGAACCAGAAAACAACGTGAACAATGGACCTGTACTTCAAATGCCCATTCCCAAAAGAAGAAGAACCGTGCCTTACGGTTGTTCTTATAAAGAATTCTGGTCTTGTAAACCAATGGAATTCTCGGGCAATGAAGGGGCCATTGCAACCTTACGCTGGATAGAAAAGACTGAGGCAGTCTTAAGGATAAGTAAGTGTGCTGAAGAAGATAGAATATTGTTTGCTTCTAATTTGTTTAAGAATGCAACACTAGAATGGTGGAACACTATCCTCCAAACAAAAGGAAGTGATAGAACCTATAATATGGAATGGGAAGAATTTAAGGACAAGGTAGAAAGGAAATTATGCCCACCCAATGAAAAGGAACAAATAGCAAACAAATTCCTAAATCTTAGGATGACTGGTGTAGATAGTAAGGGGTACACTAAGATATTCTTTGAATATGCTAGAATAGTGTCAACTCTTGCTTCACCAGAACCAGTGTTAATCTCTCGTTATATTTGGGGATTAATTGGAGAGATTAGACATATAGTCAAGGCAGCTAGACCTCAAACCATAGAAGAAACGGTAGAATTAACAAATACCTTGACTGGTGAATTAGTCCGTACTAGAGAAGAAGATCAGAGGAGGAACTTAACTCAAAGGCTTACACAGGAATTCCGTTCTGGAAATTACAATCGTAGGAATATGGGTTCTACCTCTGCAACATACTGCAAGGTCTGCAAGAAAAAGCATTCGGGAAAATGCTCCACTCTCTACAATCATTGTAAGATGCCAGGACACAAGGAAGAAAATTGCAGAAGAAAAATCAGTAATGAATTATGCTACAACTGTGGAGAAAAAGGTCATATCAGGCCAAACTGTCCGAAACTGACCCCAGCTGCAGACAACAAGAATACTAAAAATGCTAGAGCATTTGTTCTGACTGCAGATGAAGCCAAGATGATTCCAGATGTCATCGCTGGTACGTTTTTAGTTAATGATGTTTTTGCTAAAGTATTATTTGACTCTGGTGCAAACCAAAGTTTTATTAATACATCATTTTGCAAATTTCTAAATCAGTCATTAACTAAACTACCACAAGAATGCGTAGTAGAGACAGCTAATGGAGAAACCGTTAGAATTTCTGAAATCTTGCAGGGAGCAAGAATAGAAATTTTAAATCAGAAATTTATTGCAAACATATATCCCATGAATCTGGTAGGATTTGATGTTGTTTTAGGAATGGATTGGTTAATAGCCAATAAAGCCAGTATTTTATGTGATCAAAAGTTAATTCAAATAAGTTCACCAAAAGGTAAAATGATCACAATTAAAGGAGATAAAATTTCTAGGTCTACTAAATTTATCTCTGTGATGAAAACTGCAAGTTGTATAAGGAAAAGGTTCTATAGTGTATTTGATTTCTATAATCACTAACACTAAAGGAAAGGATTTAAAAGATATTCCAGTAGTATCTCAGTTTTTTGATGTCTTTCCAGAAGAATTACCAGGACTACCTCCAGATAGAGAAGTTGAATTCAGAATTCATTTAATACCAGGAACAGCACCGATTGCCAAAGCACCTTACCGTTTGGCACCAGCTGAAATGCAAGAATTGAAGAAACAATTAGATGAATTGTTGGAAAAAGGATTTATACAACCGAGTTCGTCGCCATGGGGATCGCCGATATTGTTTGTTAAAAAGAAGGACGGATCAATGCGTATGTGCATTGATTACCGTGAATTAAACAAAGTTACGATTAAGAATCGGTATCCATTACCGAGAATCGATGATTTGTTTGATCAATTGCAAGGAGCTCGATTTTTCTCTAAGATCGATTTAAGGTCAGGATATCATCAATTAAAGGTACAGGAAGAGGACATTCCTAAGACCGCTTTTAGAACAAGGTATGGCCATTATGAATTTACTGTCATGCCATTTGGTTTAACCAATGCCCCAGCTGCATTTATGGACATGATGAACCGAATATGTAAGCCATATTTGGATAAATTCATAATTGTTTTCATAGATGATATTCTAATTTACTCTAAGAGTAAAGAGGATCATGCTAAGCATTTACACGCACTTTTAAGTTTGTTAAGAAAGGAAAAACTTTATGCTAAGTTTTCAAAGTGCGAATTTTGGTTAGAACATGTACAATTCCTTGGACATTTAGTTAATCATGAAGGAATTCATGTGGATCCAACCAAGATTGAGGCAATTACTAAATGGAAAACCCCTGAGTCACCAACTGAAGTTAGAAGTTTCTTAGGATTGGCAGGTTATTATAGAAGATTTATTAAAGATTTCTCTAGAATAGCCATTCCCTTAACTAAGTTAACTTGTAAATCTGCTAAGTTTGAATGGGGATTTAAACAAGAAGAAGCATTTAGAATCCTTAAGCAAAGATTAACCCATACACCCATACTAGCATTACCAGAAGGAGCTGAAGACTTCATAGTCTATTGTGATGCTTCTAAATTAGGTTATGGATGTGTGTTGATGCAACGACAAAAGGTTATAGCTTACGCATCTAGACAACTTAAGAATCATAAAGAGAATTATTCAACTCATGATTTAGAGTTAGGAGCTATAATTTTTGCTCTTAAGATTTGGAGACATTACCTTTATGGTAGTAAGTTTACCATATTCACTGATCATAAGAGTTTAAGGTATATCTTCAAGCAGAAAGAGTTGAATATGAGACAAAAACGCTGGATGGAATTTCTTAGTGACTATGATTGTGATATCCAGTATCATGAAGGAAAAGCCAATATAGTGGCAGATGCTTTAAGCCGAAAGTATCATGAAAAGCCAAAAAGGGTACGTTCTCTTAAATTAAATCTGCAAGTAGATTTAAATGAACAAATAAGAGAAGCACAAGAATCAGTAATCAAGGAAGATACTGAAAAATTAAAAGGTATGCTAAAAGAATTAGAACAAGGAACAGATGGAATATGGAGATTCCATGAAAAGAGAATGTGGATACCTAAATTAGGAAATTTACGTCATCGTATATTAGAAGAAGCCCATAAGTCTAAGTATACGATGCATCCAGGAAGTGATAAAATGTACCAGGATTTAAGGAAAAATTTCTGGTGGATAGGAATGAAAAAGGACATAGGAGTCTATGTTTCTAAATGTTTGACTTGTTCACAAGTTAAAGCTGAACATCAGAAACCCTCAGGTTTGTTACAACAATTAGAAATGCCAGTTTGGAAATGGGAATTAATAACAATGGATTTTGTTACTAAATTACCCAAAACTAGGAAAGGAAATGATACAATCTGGGTGATTGTAGATAGACTAACTAAGTCAGCTCATTTTCTACCAATGAAGGAAACAATTAGTATGGAATAATTATCTAAACTGTATGTAAATGAAATTGTTTCTTTACATGGTATTCCTTTATCAATTGTTTCTGATAGAGATAGTCGATTTACCTCTCATTTTTGGTCAAGTTTCCAAAAGGCAATGGGAACTAAGTTAAAACTAAGCACAACTTATCATCCTCAAACGGACGGACAAAGCGAAAGAACAATCCAAACAATGGAGGACATACTTAAAGCTTGTGTAATTGATTTCAGAGGTAATTGGGACGATCACTTACCTTTAATAGAATTTTCTTATAATAATAGTTATCACACAAGTATAAATGCTGCACCATTCGAAGCACTTTATGGACGAAAGTGTCGAACCCCAGTCTGTTGGGCAGAAATTGGGGAAAAGCAACTATCTGGACCTGAGATAGTGCAAGAAACAACTGATAAAATTATTCAAGTCAAGGAACGACTGAAAGCAGCACGTTATAGACAGAAAAGTTATGCTAATAAAAGGCGAAAACCATTGGAATTTCAAGTAGGAGATAAAGTATTATTGAAAGTCTCTCCTTGGAAAGGAGTGGTAAGATTCATCAAACGAGGAAAGCTAAGTCCCAGGTATGTTGGACCTTTTAAGATTATTAGAAGAATAGGACCTGTAGCCTATCAGCTACAACTGCCAGAGGAAATGGCAGGAATACATGATGTGTTTCATGTATCAAATCTGAAAAAGTGTTTAGCTGATGAATCATTGATAGTACCTCTTAAGGATATAGAGGTAAATGAACAATTCAAGTTTGTAGAAAGACCTCTACAAATTGAAGACAGGAAAGTCAAGAATCTCAAAGAAAGAGACTAATTTTAGTCAAAGTGAAATGGGACTCCAAAAGAGGACCTGAGTACACATGGGAGCTAGAATCAGAAATGCAAAGGAAATATCCGCATTTGTTTCAATAAGATCTCGAGGACGAGCTCTAAAATAAGGTGGGGAGAATGTAACAACCCTCGGTAAAACCAAAACCCTCATAAATATTATAACACTCTAAGTATATTGTAAAATATCCCAATATGTTTTATATTACACCCTGTATGTGAAAACCGAGCCCGAATTATGTTATAGTTATAAAATAAAATAAAAATAAGAAAAATAGAGTTGAGGCGGGCCGCGTAAGCCTCAGCTTAAACTAACGCGGGCCGCGATAGACCTATACACGTGAAGACATCCGGTGCTGACACGTGTCGATATCGTGTCGGGTCTACTTGGTGACCGGACTAAGCTATAGTTTGACCATATGTTGACGCGGGCCGCGTAAGGCTTTGCCTTACCTTACGCGGGCCGCCTGAGAGTCAATATCAGCAACTATATAAAGGAGGCCTCGGGTTTCAATTTCCGTCGCTCATTCACACTTCTCAATCTCGAATTCTGAAAGTATTAAGCATTATAGTCGGGTACTATACCCCTAATTAGCGAGGTTCTGCTCCATTGTAAGTATTATAACCCCAGTTTCGTAATAGTTATGCTGCCCGATTGATTTAGGGTTCCGTAACAACTGTCGTGGTTCTGCCCGACGTAGTTGTTGGAATGCCGTCTCGGGGAGGGTATCATTAATAATTTCAAAGGGTTATGATACTAACCAATGTACGTTTGTATAAATTATAGATTATATCTAGGAAACCCTTACGAAAAGCCTAAAACAGCAATGTGAGTTTATCCTCTTTTTGATAACCTTTTTGGTAATGTTTTACCAAACCTTAAATGTTTTACTAGGAAATTTAGCAGTGATTTAGTCTTTGTAGTTCTTCAATTACTGCTGGTATGTTGGGGTTTTGTATACAAAATTTGTACTACTTGTGAGTAGTAAGTCTAGATGACAATACGTTACCATTGGACAATGAGTTAGCCAATGGGTAATATGACCCACAAGTCAGGATTGATAGTACCAAATGGAGTAATTGTGTAGACATAAACAATGTGATCGCTCTCAATACTGTTCACTGTGACTTTTGATTTAAACTTGATTAAATTGGGATTCACTCACCAGTATTTCCCACTGACAAATGTTTTTAAAACGCGTTTCAGGTAACCCAATGTGAAAGCCAATTAGTAAAAAGCCAGCTGGAGAGCACTGAAGGCTTGGGGATAATGTGGCTATAAAAGTTACCTAATAAACGATGTTTTAAATTCAATAAAATAGGGTGTGTCCCTATAAATATATTGTAATAAGAAACTTGGATTTTACCCATGTGATTATTAATATTAAACGAGATGGTTTTTACTCTGATAAATATTTCCTAACTACGGTCCTGATGTAAATTCCGCTGCAAGATTAAATAAACCTGATACCACCGAAACTCTGTGACCGCGTCCGCCCGTTCCCGGGGATCAGGGATCGGGGGTTGCGACAGTAACTTAATACAACTTTTACGATAAGCTCACGAAATTAAAACCCTCACGACGAATGACAAAGTATAGCCCGGATTCGGGCAACACTTAAACATCCATCGGATTGGTTTCAATCGATCGGACATTATATCGTATCAGTGATCGAGTTATTAGCCTGTTGTCGCAGCAGAGCTTCGTGCTAGTGTGTGTTTTGGAACAAAACAGAGGATATCTCAGTGTACGAAACAAGTTTTTCCGTCGTAACAACTCCCCCATTCAAGTACCAAACCCCTGATACTTATACTGGAAAATGGTCCCTGTAGCGTGGCGCGACAGGCTGTCGCGTGGCGCGACGGTGCCCTTTTTAGGGTTGGGTAGCCACGTCTCCACTTAGCCTTGGTGAGTCGACAGTTTTACGAAATTCGAATTGTACAGCGAGTTATGAAGATAAACGTCCATTAGGGAAACCCCCCCCCCCCCCCTGAGTTTTTGGGGCCCTGATCCTAGTTCCAACGGTTCTGAAAATTTTAGGAGTCATGCAATATTACTTGGGGGGTCTCAATTAGGGTTTCCTATTGGACAAAATATAATAAGAAATAATAATTTTGATGAGAGTTGTTACATCCTCCCCACCTTATTAAAATCTCGTCCTCGAGATTTACTGGAACAAGTAGGGATACTTTCGCTTCATCTCGGATTCTAGTTCCCAAGTGTACTCAGGTCCTCTCCTTGAATCCCACTTAACCTTGACTAGTACTAGTCTTTTGTGTTTGAGAAACTTGACCTTCCTGTCTTCTATCTGAAGTGGTTTCTCCACAAAATTCAACTTTTCATTCACCTGTATGTCTTGAAGAGGGACTACCAGGGATTCGTCAGATAAACATTTCTTGAGGTTGGATACATGAAATACATCATGTACTCCTGCTAGCTCCTCTGGTAGTTGTAAACGATAGGCAACAGGTCCTATCTTCTGGATTACTGGGAATGGTCCTATGTACCTTGGACTTAGTTTTCCCTTCTTACCGAACCGAACTACTCCTTTCCAAGGAGAAACTTTCAAGAGTAGCTTGTCTCCGACTTGAAATTCTAACGACTTGCGTCGATTGTTGGCATAACTCTTTTGACGATCTCGGGCCGTCTTTAGTCTTTCCTTGATTTGAGTTATCTTGTCGGTGGTTTCTTGTACGATTTCAGGACCCAATAATTGGCTTTCTCCTATTTCTGCCCAACAAACTGAAGTTCTACACTTTCGTCTATACAATGCTTCGAACGGGGCAACTTCGATACTTGAATGGTAACTATTGTTATTGGAGAATTCTATTAAGGGTAGGTGGTCATCCCAGTTTCCACCAAAATCTATTACACATGCCCTGAGCATGTCTTCCAGGGTTTGAATCGTCCTTCCACTTTGTCCGTCTGTTTGGGGATGATATGCAGTGCTTAAATTCAATCGTGTCCCCATTGCTTCTTGGAAACTCGTCCAGAAATGTGAAGTGAAACGACTATCTCTATCAGATATAATAGAGAGTGGGACTCCATGTAAGGATACTACCTCGTCTACGTATAACTTGGCTAACCTTTCCATACTAAAGGTTTCTTTCATGGGTAGAAAATGAGCTGATTTGGTTAATCGATTCACAATTACCCAAATCGCATCATTACCTTTTCTGGTCTTGGGTAACTTAGTAACAAAATCCATGGTTATTAGTTCTCATTTCCATACGGGCATTTCTAATTGTTGTAGTAGACCTGAGGGATTCTGGTGTTCTGCGTTAACTTGCGAACAAGTTAGGCACTTAGAAACATGTCTGGCCATGTCTTTCTTCATTCCTATCCACCGGAAGTTATTTCTTAAATCTTGGTACATTTTATTATTACCAGGATGCATGGTATACCTAGATTTATGAGCTTCTTCTGAGATCTTATTTCTTAAGTCTCCTTGCTTAGGTACCCAAATTCTTTTCTTGTGGAATCTCCAAATTCCATCAGCCCCTTGCTCTAATTCCTTTATTCTTCCCTTCATTCCTTCAGCATAATCCTTGATTGCTGTTTCTTGAACATTCTTAGTTGTTCCATTAAGTCCAATTGTAAACTTAATCTAAGAGCACGAACTCGTCGTTGTTTCTCATGATACTTACGACTTAAGGCATCTACAACTACGTTTGCTTTTCCTTCGTGATATTGAATATCACAGTTGTAGTCACTTAGGATTTCCATCCATCTTCTTTGCCTCATGTTTAATTCCTTTTTCCCAAATATGTATCTTAAACTCTTATGATCTGTATAGACAGTAAACTTACTTCCGTACAAATAATGTCTCCAAATTTTAAGGGCAAAAATTATGGCTCCTAATTCTAAGTCATGTGTTGTATAGTTTTCCTCGTGCTTTTTCAATTGCCTTGAGGCGTACGCAATTACCTTCTTGCGTTGCATCAGCACACATCCTAATCCTAGTTTAGAAGCATCACAATAAACTTCAAAATTTTATGTCCCTTCTGGTATGACTAGAATTGGGGTATTTGTTAATCTTTGCTTTAAAATCCTAAAAGCCTCTTCTTGCCTAGGTCCCCATTCAAACTTAACTGTTTTACAGGTTAGCTTAGTTAATGGTACAGCTATCTTAGAAAAATCCTTGATGAAGCGCCTATAGTAACCAGCTAATCCTAGAAAACTTCTAACTTCCATAGCTGATTGCGAGACCTTCCACTTGGTGATTGCTTCTATTTTGGAGGGATCTACATAAATACCTTCATGATTCACCATGTGTCCTAAAAATTGTACCTCTTGTAGCCAAAATTCACACTTCGAGAATTTGGCGTAAAGCTTCTCTTTTCTTAACAAAGTTAAGAGTCCATGCAAGTGTTCACAATGCTCGTCCTGACTTTTGGAATAAATAAGTATATTGTCGATAAAGACAATTACAAATTTATCCAAGTACGGTTTACAGATCCTATTCATCATGTCCATAAATGTTGCATGAGCATTTGTTAACCCAAAGGGCATGACTGTAAACTCGTAGTGACCATACCTAGTTCTAAAAGCGGTTTTAGGTATGTCTTCCTATTTTACCTTCAACTGATGGTATCCTGGATGCAAGTCTATCTTAGAAAAGTATCTAGCTCCTTGCAGTTGATCAAAAAGATCATCAATCCTAGGTAATGGGTATCGATTCTTAATTGTAACCTTATTCAATTCTCTATAATCAATACACATTCGCATGGAACCATCCTTCTTTTCACAAACAACACTGGTGCTCACCACGGGGATGAACTAGGTTGTATGAATCCTTTACTGAGCAATTCATCTAACCTCTTTTTCAGTTCTAACATTTCAGTGGGTGCTAATCGGTAGGGTGCTTTAGCTATGGGTGTAGTCCCAGGAATCAGATGAATTCTAAATTCTACCTCCCTATCTGGTGGTAATCCTGGTAGTTCTTCTAGGAATACATCCAAGTATTCTAATACTACAGGAATTTCCTTAAGTTTCTTACCCTTAGTGTTAATGATTACCGAAATCATACACACTATTCCCTGCTTTCATTCATAACTAGCAACTTTCATTACTGAAATGAACTTTATTGGTTTACACGGCTTATCCCCTGTAATCATAATTACTTCTCCTGTGGGTGCACGAATTTCTATGGAATTCTTATCACAGAGGATTCGAGCATGGTTTGGACTCAGCACCCGTTCACTCGGGGGTTGTTAAGGACAATTACCTACATGGCTCATAGTGGTGAGTGTGTATCGCGAACTGCCTTGGGCAATCAACCCGCAGTCATTGGTATCGATAGGTTCATGTCGATGACTAACATGCCTCATTTTACACTGTGTACGTGCTGGTTATGCGTAATGATTTCGAACTCTATATGCTATTATCAAACTTGTATGCTCACCTTTACACTATGTGTATTGACTTTTACTTTAACGTATGTGACAGGTGCTTAGGATGCTTATTTGCTTTCTTTGCTGTGAAATCGAGGCTAGGAAAGACCTAGGTCAACAATAAACAATTGTCTGTAATAAAAATCTGAGTTGTCGGAACAGAACAATTTGACTAGATCTTTTCTGTAATAATTGTATTATCATTTATGACATGGTATGGGACGTGTTGCTTAAAATATTTGGTAAATATAGTTGTTATGGAAACTTCTGGACAATCTGTTTCGCTCAGTGCCATGCCCCGATGTTTCCGCCATCGGTTGGGGTGTGACAGGTTGGTATCAGAGCCATAACTATAGGGAATTAGGCAAGACACGACCTAGTCCGGGTCGATGTCTTAGTGACCTAGTCTATAGTTAGGAACCAACAGACCAACTCGTGCACGCCCAGTAGGGATTATGTACGAGCTTGCTATTATTTCTCGCTGTTCTCGCCTACGTTGTACTACCACTGCACTTTAGTTCAAAGAATGAATGAGCGATTGGGCCGAGATTAGGTGTGAAAACCGCAAACTCTCGACCAAATTTGCTTGTTCTCCTCGCATTTTCCTCTATAAACACGAGAATTTGCGTTGAACCAGGAGTGAAATCCATACTTCGACGCATAATTCTCTTTTATTTTATCAAAACAGGAACACAGTTGTTAAGACAGGGGTGAAACCCGAACCTTGACTGCTTATTCCGCCCTATTTGGTTTTACAAAACTCTCACCAAAGCCTCGACGGACTCCAACGACTTGACGTCACGCCAAAACCGAAAGGATACATTGCATTCGCCCAAGAATCGAGGCGAAATCACGGTCCTGAAGGTCAGAGTGTGTACAACGAGTTCTTGAGAATAGTCGAATCACTTTGGGTAGTCAATGTCTAATAGCCGCAGACGATCTATTCCACGATTTTTATGTGTTCCGATTCTGAGCCAGCAACTGCTGACTCTGATGATTCGTCGATTTTATGCGTTTGTATGTGTATTTACCTGCTTATGTATTTTAATTTCTGGTGATTTATTCGACTTTCGCTTTGATCGACACACACAATTCGCCCTGCATTTCTATCTCAAATCGCTTACAAATCGCTACTACATGAGGAACGACTTTACGCCATGTTGATTGCTATACTATTCACTTATACTATACTGATCCTGATGCTATTTGCAATCGCTCGCGAACTTTGAACGATAGGTTTCTGTAGTCTGAACCAGTCAGAATGCTTCTGTGTGTGCTAAATAACTTTATGTGGCTCTCGTGATTATGTGCCTTACGTGCTTATGTGCTTTTGTGCTTCTGTGCCTTACGTGCTTATGTGCTTCTGTGCCTATGTGAATCTGTGATTATGTGCTTACGTGATTGTACGTGTTCCTGAGCTTTAGTAGTATTAGACGTGTGAGGTGAGATTCGAATATGTCATGTTGAGTCCTGTGACGATGTCTGTTGCAGACAATGTCGTCATCTGGATCTCGCGCTACCCGAGACGCCCGCCGAAAGCAAGCAGACAAACGCCTTGCTGCCATGATCACTAAGCAAATGGCAAAGGTTGTACCCCAAGTCGTCAGTGAATGAGCAAATCGTCTGAGGAATCCAAAACCGAAACTCCCCAAGCTGCTTTCAGCTTCAAACAGTTCAAGGCATGTGGACCGAAAGAGTTCACCGGCGAAGAAGGCCCTACGGCTTTGTTTCAATGGTTTGACTCAATTGAAGTCACCCTGCGACAGAGCGGATGTCCTAATAATCTCCGCACACTGAACGCGACCGGCGTCTTCCAGTCCCGCACTCTAGACTGGTGGACGGCCGAAAGGAACAAGCACGGAAATGATGCAGCCTATGGTCTGTCATGGGACGAGTTGAAGAACGCTATGCTCGAAGAGTTCTGCCCTCCCCATGAGCGCCAGAAGCTGGAGGACGAGTTCTGGCACATTCAGTAGAAAGAAGGTGACAACGCTGCCCTGACTGCTCGTTTTAAGCAGCTTAGCATCATCTGCCCCGATCAAGTGAAGACACCCGACATGGCAATCAAAAAGTACATTCGAGCTCTACCCGACTGTGTCGCAGATTTTGTGCATGCCGCAAGGACAGCGACGATCGAAGAAACTTACTTGCTTGCTGCTGAAATCAATGACAAGCGAGCAAAAGCTGGTTTTTGGGATAAAACATCAAAGAACCTGCACCAAGTCACCGCCGCACCATCCACTGAAACCGCCGCCGCTCAATCATCGAAAGTCTCACGCCGCAAGAAGAAGATCAACAACAGCAGCTCCAGCAACAAGAACTGTGCTGCCACGACCACTGCTGCTCCACTTCAAGCCGTACCGGCTCAGCAGCAATCTCAACACTGTCCAGCACCAGTTACCTATGCACCGCCTGCAAAGCGTGCATACACAGGCCGTTACCCTGCCTGCCCAACGTGTTCGTAACATCACCCGGTGGGTCTAGCTTGCCGTTTTTGTGCCAACTGTAACATGTACGACCATTTTACCGCTAACTGCCGTACTGGTCCACGTCAAGCACCAGCTCAAGCCACTGCTCATCAAGCTCTGCTCCCAGCCCCACAAGGCCAACAAGCGGCTCAGGCATCCGTGGTCAACGCCCGAGTCTGCTTCGCATGTGGTGATCCCAACCACTTTGCGAACATGTGCCCGAATAGGGTTGTGAAGCAAGAGCCTCAGCAACACCAGCAGCAGCAGCCTCATCAGCAACCGCAACAAGCCGAACGCGCCAGAACCTTCAACATCAATATGCGCAAAGCCCAGGCCAACAACAATGTAGTGAATGGTACGTTCCTTGTTAATGGTATTTATGCTTCATGTTTGTTTGATACTGGAGCCGATAACTGCTTTGTGTCGTTTGAATTCGAGAAGCTCCTTAGTCGTAAACGCTCCCAACTCTCCTTGACGTTCGATGTTGAAGTCGCTACCGGAAGAACTGTCGCCGTTAATTCTGTTCTTCATGATTGTACTCTTGAGCTGAACAATCACATTTTCCCAATCGACCTTATTCCGATGCAACTCGGAAGTTTTGACGTCATAGTAGGCATGGACTTTCTTTGCGAAAACCAAGCTCAAGTCGTGTGCTTTGATAAGATGATTCGATTCTCGCTTGCGAATGGTGATTTATTGTGTGTTTATGGTGAAACTGCTTCGAAAGGCCTCAAGCTCATGTCATTCGTCCAAGCTAGTAAGTATCTCCGCAAGGAATACAGATCTTTCTTTCCTAACATTTTAGTAGCGGAGAAGGAAAAGAAAGGAAAGACAGAAGTGAACGATGTTCCAGTGGTCCGAGAATTTCCTAACGTTTTTCCTGAGGATCTTCCCGGAATACCGCCAAGTCGTGATATCGACTTTCGTATCGACCTCATTCCTGGAGCCAACCTTGTTGCCAAAGCTCCTTACCGACTCGCATCTTCTGAAATGCGTGAACTCTCGAGTCAACTCCAGGAATTACTTGAGAAAGGATTCATTTGCCCGAGCACCTCTCCTTGGGGCGCGCCAGTCCTTTTTGTTAAAAAGAAGGATGGGTCGTTCAGGATGTGCATCGACTATCGGAAATTGAATAAGTTGACTATCAAGAACCGCTATCCCCTGCCACGCATTGATGATTTGTTTGATCAGCTACAAGGTGCTACGTGTTTCTCGAAGACCGACCTACGTTTAGGCTATCACCAACTACGCATTCAAGAGGAGGATATACCCAAAACCGTGTTTCGTCATCATATTCATCGACGTGTGTAAACCATATTCATCGCGTGTGTAAACCATATCTCGACCGTTTCGTCATCATATTCATCGACGATGTCTTGATCTATTCCAAATCGAAGGCCGAACACGCGCAACATCTACGTTTGGTTCTCGATCTACTCTAGGGGAATCGACTCTATGCCAAGTTCTCCAAGTGTGAATTTTGGCTGGAAGAGGTTCAGTTTCTGGTTCACATTGTCAATAGTCAAGGTATTCACGTCGATCCCCACGAAGATTGAAGCCGTTAAGAGTTGGATTACACCTAAGAACCCGTCTGAAGTCCGTTCTTTTCTCGGACTAGCGGGCTATTATCGAAGATTTATCGAAGGATTCTCAAAGATTGCCGTGCCGCTTACCGCTCTTACGCATAAAGACAAGCCTTTTGTTTGGTGAACCGAACAAGAGTCTGCTTTCCAAACCCTCAAGCACATGCTTTGCAATGCTCCTCTTCTCACATTGCCCGACGGAAACGACGACTTCATTGTCTACTGTGATGCCTCGAACCTTGGTCTTGGTTGTGTTATTATGCAACGGGACAAGGTTATAGCTTACACATCTTGTCAGCTCAAAATCCACGAGAAGAACTATACAACCCATGATCTCGAGCTAGGCACAGCTGTTTTTGCGTTAAAGATCTGGCGACACTACCTGTATGGTACCAAGTGTACGATTTTCACCGATCATAGAAGCCTACAACATATCTTTAACCAGAAGGAACTTAATATGCGTCAACACCGAAGGGTGGAACTTCTCAACAACTATGACTGTGAGATTCGTTATCATCCTGGCAAAGCAAATGTCGTTGCCGACGCTCTCAGCAGACGGAGTTATCTGCTCAGCATTCGTAAAACCCAAGCCCAATACGATCTCGAAACCCTCATCCGCGAAGCCCAGCATGCTTGTTTTAATGAACGCACTTTGAAGAAGGAAAGAATCTACTACGATGGAGCTCAGCTTGTGAACAAGTCGAATTTGGATCCCAAAACGGACCAATTTGCGACAGACTCTAATGGACGAAGCCCACAAATCCTGGTATTCTATTCATCCCGGTGCCGATAAGATGTACCAGGACCTTCGCTACAAGTACTGGTGGCCGGGCATGAAAAGGGATATTGCTCTCTACGTTGGAAAGTGCCTGACTTGCTCGAAGGTCAAGGCTGAACACCAAAGACCCCCTGGCTTACTCGAACAACCCCCGATCCCAATGCGGAAGTGGGAGAGTATAGCTATGGACTTCATAACCAAACTCCCGCGCACGCCATTAGGTCACGACAGTATTTGGGTTGTTGTCGACCGTTTAACCATATCGGCTCACTTTTTACCAATACGGGAAGACTACAAGGTAGAACGATTAGCCCGAATCTACACCAACAAGATCATTTGTCGACATGGGACGCCTTGCGACATCATCTCTGACCGCGATGCTCGGTTTACCTCGCGACTATGGGAAACGTTTCAAGCGGCTCTCGGTACTACGCTTAACCTAAGTACCGCATTCCACCCTCAAACCGACGGTCAGACTGAAAGAACGATCGGTACTCTTGAAGACATGCTCCGTTCGTGTGTCATAGATTTCGGTGGTAATAGGGATGCATACCTTCCGTTAGTCGAATTCTCGTACAACAACAGTTATCATTCCAGCATTCAAATGGCACCATTCTAGGCCTTATACGTAAGAAAATGTCGATCGTCAATTGTATGGCATGAGATCGGTCACACGCAAGTAACCGATCCCGAGCTATTGCAAGAAACGACCAACAAAGTCCTCCAAATTCGAGACAACTTGTTGAAAGCTCGGAGTCGACAGAAAAGTTATGCCGATAGACGACGCAAGCCCCTTGAATTTGACGTTGGCGACTACGTACTCCTAAAGGTATCACCTTGGAAGGGTGTGGTCAGATTCGGCAAGAAAGGGAAACTAGCGCCTCGATATGTTGGACCTTTTAAGATTCTGTTGGACCCGTTCACTCGGGGGTTGTTAAGGACAATTACCTACATGGCTCACAGTGGTGAGTGTGTATCGCGAATTGCCTTGGGCAGTCAACCCGCAGCCATTGGTATCGATAGGTTCATGTCCATAACTAACATGCCTCATTTTACACTGTGTACGTGCTGGTTATGCGTAACGATTTTGAACTCTATATGCTATTATCAAACTTATATGCTCACCTTTACACTATGTGTATTGACTTTTACTTTAACGTATGTGACAGGTGCTTATTTGCTTTCTTTGCTGTGAAATCGAGGCTAGGAAAGACCTAGGTCAACAATAAACAATTGTCTGTAATAAAAATCTGAGTTGTCGGAACAGAACAATTTGACTAGATCTTTTCTGTAATAGTTGTATTATCATTTATGACATGGTATGGGACGTGTTGCTTAAAATATTTGGTAAATATAGTTGTTATGAAAAAACTTCTGGACAATCTGTTTCGCTCAGTGCCATGCCCCGATGTTTCCGCCATCGGTTGGGGTGTGAGATAGATTTTTTGTTATTATCATTTTTTTAACGGCAAATTTCTTTTACTCTTTTCTGTCTGTGGGACTTAAACCCAAGACCTCACCTCTCAAGGTGTTTAAAGACTTTGCCTTTACCAATTGACCACCATCCCATTGGTAGATTTTTTGTTATCAAAATAATATTATTGTTAATTGATAAGAAATTGATTACAGTTTGTATATAAACTAGTTTTTGCCCCGCCCGCGTTGCGGGGCAATAAGCCGAATATTTCTCTCTCATAACACGTATGTCTGTACAGAGGGCAAAATCGTAATTATATTTTGAACTGGAGGCGAAATTATAATTTTAAACTGAGAGCAAAATCATAATTTTGAGCTAGGGGAAAACATAAATTTATTTTGAACTGTGAGCAAAAACTTAATTTTGAGCTGAGGACAAAATCGTAATTTTGAGCTAGAGGAAAAAACAACATTTTATTTTGAACTGTGGGCAAAAACATAATTGTAAACGGAGGGCGAAACCGTAATTTTAAATTGGGAACAAAATTAAAAAAAAGTTTTTGAACCGAGAGCAAAAGCATAATTTTGAGTTAGGGGCAAAACTATAATTTTATTTTGAGGGGGGGGGGGGGGCAAAAACGTAATTTTAAATGAAGGAAGAAAGCGTAATTTTAAACTGAGAATAAAGTTAAATTAAAAATGGGTTGGTCAAATAGGGAAGTGCCAGACAACCTGCCTGGCACTATTCCCTCAACTTGAAAATAGTTGAATTGTGGGCGAAAACGTAATTTTGAGCTGAGGGCAGAATTGTAATTTTGAGCTAGAGGAAAAAACAACATTTTATTTTGAGCTGGGGGCAAAAACTTAATTTTAAACGGAGGGCAAAACCGTAATTTTAAACTGGGAACAAAATAAAAAAGAGTTTTTGACCCGAAGGCAAAAGCGTAATTTTGAGCTAAGGACAAGAACGTAATTTTAAACGAATGACGAAAGCGTAATTTTAAACTGGAAATAAAATTAAATTAAAAATCGGTGGTCTAATAGGAAAGTGACACACAGCTGTGTGGCACTATTCCTCTAAGTTGGTTTTTGTATATGTAGAAAATATATTGTATATATTATATATATGTTAAAAGTTGTAAAAAAATCCCAAAAAGTTGATTGTGAAAATGAATCTTAAAATTCGATTGTAACTTCTTACCAAATCAACCTAAAATATTTTCTATAGTAATCATTAAAGCAATATTTTAATCAACATATATTTTCTTATTAACTTAATCAATCAATATTATTTTAGTATTAATAAAGTTACATGTCCTTATTATAAAATTAAGACTAAAATGCAACAGTTGAGAATAAAAAAATGATTAATTAGTGAAGGGAATTTACAACCTAATAACACGTCTCTTCCTTCCCATTTAAACAAGAGTGAATTGCAAGTTTTGTCCTTTATCTTTAGGCCATTTTGCAAGTTTTGTCCTTTATGTTTAAAGTTGACGAGTTTTGTCCTTTATGTTTGAAATTAAGCACGTTTTACCCTTTGGGCCTTAAAAATCAAGCACGTTTTGTCCTTTATGTTTAAAAATCAAGCACGTTTTGTCCTTTATGTTTAAAGAATCAAGCACGTTTTGTCCTTAAAAATCAGGCACGTTTTGCCCCAAAGGACAAAACGTGCTTGATTTTCAAACATAAAGGACAAAACTCGTCAACTTTAAACATAAAGGACAAAACTTGCAAAATGGCCTAAAGATAAAGGACAAAACTTGCAATTCACTCTTTAAACAATGAGTATTGTCGTTTTCTTCTCTTCATGAAATTGGGAAGAAAGAATATTTAAATACTATAAAACTAAAATATAAAATTACAAAGAACTAACTCTCAAAGTAAACATGACCCCCCAAATATAAACTGGTCAACTAGACCAAATCTCTAGATCCTAATCAACCAACCAAACCCCTATCATATCTTAAACTCATTCATAAAATGACCAAGATGCCCTCATGATCGTGGGTGAAGTCCACCCATCTGTCTTTGAACGACCTGGTTAGCAGGTGTTGGCCATGGGTGAAATGGTAATGCTCGGTGGTGGATTTGGTTCGCGGATGTGAGGCGAGGAATGTTGTGTTGGTGGTTGATCGGCTTTTCCGACGGTGGTGGCACCACACGCTCACACGAAGGGCACATAGTGAGGGTCGTAGGAGGCGCCATTTGCATATAGAATTGTGGGGAGAGTTTCAAAGCTCGTAGTTCTTGTAATTCCTTTTGTAACCTTCTGTTTTCTTCTGTTAGATTTTCACAACATCTCTTCAAGAATTCACAATCCACCTCTGTTTGCTTTAGTTTCGTCCTACAAAGTCATCAAAGTAATATAGTTTAGCAACTTAAATCATTTCCAAGGACATAATTGGAATTTCACAAGACAACAATTCATAGTACGGCAGTTTGAGAACTAAACAGTTCAGTTTTCGCGATTAAACAGTTTAGTGGTTCAGTTCGGTTTAAAACTTGGAATCGTTCGTTTAACCTGAACCGTGTGTTTAACCTCTATTATTTATATTCGTTTTTTTATTTCAGATTATGTGGTTATGAAAAAAATCCCTACAAAACAAATTTAAAAAAAAACTACTTATTTTAAAACAATATAAATTTTATTTATCATTTCTCAACACCATATTGAGCAATTCCGACCATAACTTTTTATCAAACCATGATATGTAATTTCATGCCTAACATATTGGTGACACATTTTTGTGTTTCTGAAAAACCAAATTACACTAATACCCTTTAAACATAACAAAATTACTAACCTTGCCCTTCGGTTTTGAAACCAAACTTCCACTTGCCTTGGTCTCAATCCAAGCCTCTTAGCCAAAGCCAGCTTTTGTTTCTGTAAAAAAAGAAAAACAAATATAAAAACCAGTTTTTAAAACATTGCTTGTACTCGTTTGTCTAAAAACTTGTACCGTACAACATCTAAAGCATACTTACAGGATTAAGAGTGTTATGTTCCTTAAAACTTTCTTCTAGAACCGCCGACTGATCCTTTGAAAGCCGGAGTTTCTTTCGGCTGTTATCGCCGTCTTCGTCGTCACTGCCGCCTCGAGACGACGATCTCTCGCCGACATCGTTTTCGTTCTCGTTTGGGAGATCTCTCTCGCTCCTCTTCCCGCTGATGCTCGATATGGTGCTCTTCGGGGAGGAGACACCGGCCTCCTCCTCCGCCTCCGTTGTCGTCGCCGGAATCTGGTTCACGTCGATTCCCTTTAGAAACGACCTCGTTTCGACTTTAAATGCGTCAGCGTTGTGCCGATCTGCATGCAATAATTCGGTTCAGTTATCCGATTAAAGTCGTTTAAATTTACTAGAATTTAAATTTTGTTGATCTAAAGTTTTAAATAAATTAATTTTTACAGATCTGTTGTACTGTTATGTAATGTCACCGGACGTTACATAACAGAACATAACACATAAATAATAAAATTTAAATAAATCAATCATTATAGAATTATTATTAATTTATTCTGTAATATGTAATATCCAGTGGACATAACATAACAGAAGAGATAAAATTATAATTTTTAATAATTTAATAAATCAGTTATTATAGATGTGTACTGTCATGTAAAATCCAATGGATATAACATGACAGAATAGGACGGTGTGAGATTTGACTAAGGTGTTACATGTTTACATCTAACACGGCTCGATTGTAAACCGATGAATACCTGATGAAGACGGGCACGAATCGGGCCAGTTAGGTGTTCTAACGGGAAGATTAAACGAAGACGGAAGCAACGTTGGGGTCAGATTCAGGTGTAGAGACGACGGATTTCGGTCGGCGGCGGCCGGAAAGTTCAAGCTGAGGCTCAAGCCTAAATCTTCTTTCTCAGCCATCATTTACACAACAAAAATCTTGGTATATGTTTGGGATTAAGGTTGGTAAGAACAGGTGTTTTTGAGGTATGGAGATCAAGAGAGAGATTGAGAGTGTTTGACTGCAATCAGGGGTGATGAACGGGGTTATATAGAAAGATGAGAGAAGGTGTGGCGGCTTGATACAAGCCGTATAAGCCGAGCTATAAGAGACTGTGTGTGTCTTTTTGTTGTGAAGGAGACAAGGACTTTTTATGACCATATGTGCATGCAACCAAGTGCTTTTTATTGTTTGACCTTTTGACTCTTTTATTAAATAGTTAGTTACTATTTAGAATTTACCTTTATCTTTTCATAAGATAAGAAGAAGAATAATAATATGTGGAATTATTTATCAAACAAATTACTTCTCAAAAAAATTAAGGATAATAATAAAATTTATTTTGTTATGAAAGTATGTCAATTTCTAAAAATGGTACTTTTATTTAGAGGTGTTCATCGAATCGAATATCGAATTTTCGAATTATTCGAATCGAGTTATTCGAATAATTTTTATTTTCCCTTGAATTCGTATTCGATTAAAACTTATCGAATTCGATTCGAATTCGTATTCGAATAAAAAACCCAATTCGTATTCGATTTAATTCAGATTCTTTAAAAACATATAAAACCTATTAAAATGAAACATAAATTTTAAAGCAGCCATAAAACACGATATCACATTAAAAAGTTCCAAATAAAATATCATAAGTCTAAAATTCAAAACGAGAAGTCGGGAATAACCACACTACATTAAAAGTTAATATTTATAGGGTTATAAATCTATTAACAGATTTGTTACTTAGGTTTTAGTTATGGGTAATTTTAATACTTGGAAAAAAACTGAAAATAATCTATAGTATCGCTTAATAAAAGTTATATATGCATTGTATATAAAAAATAATAAATAAAAATGTATAATTTTTATTCGAATTTCGAATCGAATTTGAAATTATAAATTCATATTCGATTTACTTGACTCGAATTGAATCGAATACGAATTCGAATTCTTTTAGTCGAAACAAATTCTTGATGATCGATTCGAATTTAAACGAATTTTGAATTTTTCGAATTCGAAACGAATTCTGAACACCCCTACTTTTATTCAAGTGGGATATTAGATTTAAATAACCTTAACTTTCAACGATTGAACGATTACACTCTCAACTTTCGATTTGTACCACAACACTTTCAACTTTTAACTTATTTTTCCCTGGCACTACCAAACCAACTAAACCCTAACCCAGCTAGCTGACGTCAGCTGTCACGTCACTAATCAAGTGCTACATCAGATGCCACGTAAGCAAAAGGCACGTCAGATGCCATGTTATCAAAAAAATCGCCATGTCAGTTGCCATGTCAGCAAAAAAATGGCACATCAACAAAAAATTAACTAGATTAGAGTTCAGCTAGTTTGGGAGTGTTAAATGAAAATAAGTTGAAAATTGAGACTGTTGTGGTACAAATAGAAAGTTGGGAGTATTATCGGTCAATTGCTGAAAGTTTGAGTTATTTAAATACAATATCTATTTATTAAACTTGTTGAACCGGTTAGACCAATTTTGAAATCAGGAAAAAATTCTTCGGATTTTGTTGAAGTTGTTAAATGCAAGAGTTCTTAGACTGAGTGTAGTGGGGCAACCTGTTGAGTGGGCGTCTTGCGACACGTGGCGCCACGTCACATAAGAGGATTTTGACCAAAAAAGGGGTAGTGGGGCAACCTTGCTGGGTGGGGCGTCTTGCGACACGTGGCAACACTTATTTTGTCTTTTTTTATGTAAAAGATATAAAAAAATCCTATTTTTTATAAAAGTATTGATCAAACTAAATAAAAACTAATACTTCAATAAAAAAAATTACTTCAACCAAAATAAAAAAATACATCAACTAAAAAAAAATTACTTCAACCAAAATAAAAAAATACATCAACTAAAAATAAAATTACTTCAACCAAAATAAAAAAATACTTCAACTAAAAAAAAAAATTACTTCAACCAAAATAAAAAAATTACTTCAACAAAGGTTATATTTTTCTCGAATTTCTTGCTTCATTTGCTCGGCTAAAGCGAGCTCGGCTCCGGTAAGGTTTGTCGTGTCGGTTGTTAATATTTGCAAATCAAGTGCTTTTTGACGACTTTCTTTCAGCTTTAGCTTTCGGTCCCCGTGTTCTTTTTTTAAGTTGATCCGTTGTTGGCTCGTTTGCAACAAGCCGTCTAACTTATTGGTCACCTTTTCGAACGTTTCGGTGTAGTCGATTCGTACACCGCTAGAAGACGATTCGGCGCCTTTTTTGGCCCTATCTCGGCCAACCGGACGTTGTGGTGGTTGTGGTGGTTGAAACGGTTCGGCCTCTTCATGTGGCTCTTCCAAATCTTCCTCAATGTCGTTGAGATTCATTTGGCACCGAGCGTCCGAACCGGTACTTTGTTGGTCGTTTGAGGATGAGGTTTTTGACCGCTTAGCCGACGGTTGGCCACGAGTTTTAAATGGATCGAAGGCGATGACTGTGTTAAATTTCGAACTCCTTCTTAAAAATTGCCAAATAGCAAGATAAGGAAACGCCTTCTTGTGTTCGGCTCGGAATTCATTTTGGGCGTTTGCTTGGAGCATCGCATCGTCGGAACCACTTTGGCGCACACGCGAGTTACTTAGGCGAGTGTATATTTGGTTGAAACTTTGAATCAAAGTATGCATTTTACGCCACTTCGCGCCGATACCATCGGCATCACGGTATCCATCTTCTTGATCTTCCAACTTGAGGAAAAGGTTGTAAATACGAGACCAATATGTTTTTTCCTTTTGATAGTTACTACATCTCGGGTCTTCGGTTATTTCTAGCCAAGCCTTGGACAAGCTCATTTCCTCGTTGGAAATCCATGGTATCGGTTTGGTTTTCAAGCGTTCTTCACCCGTTGTTTTCCTCTTGTGCGAACGTTTCTTTTTTTGACCGACATCGAACTGGGTCTCCGGAACTTTTTCGTCACCTAAATCAACCACTAGATGGAATACAAACAAAGTTAAAAAAAAAAACATATTCTTTACAAAAAAAATATCTAAAAAATTTATACCATTTTGTTGGCTCGATCCTCCAACGTTTTGAAAACCACCGGGTTGTTGTGTGTTCCAAGTGGTGAACCCCATATGTTGCGGTATGGGCGTATTGTTGTAGTATACTTGCGGTGTAGGACTAGCAACGTGCATATTATTGAAATAGGCGTAAAAAGCGGGGTTATTTAAAACGTTTGGGTCCGTCAGATCGGGTTGTGGATTGGAAGATTGTGTATTTTGGTTGAAAGGAGGGATGTTGTGGGGATACATTTTGATGAGTTGATAGAAGATTGGTATAAATTTTGTTGAGTTGATAGAAGATTGGTATAAATTTTGATGAGTTTGAGAGAAAATTGTGGTAAAAATGTGTTTGATATGGGGTATTTTATAAAGGTTGGATTATTAAAAAAAAAAAAAAAGCTTAGCCAACATAACCGTTGGCAACGGATATAAAGGTTTGAATTTGGGCGACGAGATTGAGACGGGCTGGAGGGGGTCGCCCCCAAGTCGCCCCCGGGGGCGGTGTTCCAGGCGACTTGGGGCGACCTAGGGGTGGGAGTCGCCCCACTACACTCAGTCTTATTATATGTTACTAAGTGGAAATAAAACACAAAGATGTTGCAAGTGTAGTTGGCAAAAGTCTCGCACATTTAATCATATTTTGATTAGTTTTGTAACTAGACGTGATATTTTGACTAGTTTTGTAACTAGGCGTATGGTCAACAAAACTGATGGCTTAGCCGGTGGAACTAGTCTAACTATAACTAGACACCATGGGTTTAAATTCAGGCAAAGAAGGATTTTAATACTAACTTGATGATACTAACATTCTAACTACTAACTCAGTAAGCGACATTCTAACCGTAGATCGCTCAAAAAAAACTAGTTTGACTAGACAGTCTCGTCTAATCTTTATTAGAGTGAAAGTATGGTATACATGAAGTATCAAATGATTTTTTTTATTTTATTTAAAGTAACATCTATTTTCTAAAATGAATGAAACTTTTTTGGCTAGACCTTAAAGTAGGGAGACCAATACGTATCAATCTTACATATTATTTTTAAAAAAAGTAGCTCTCAATTAATAAAAGAAACATGGAGGTGTACCCATGAGCATTCACATCCACAGGTAAAGCTTAAGGACATCACATGTGGGGCCAAAATCATATACCTCATCTGGTCCATCCATTGTGTCATCATGAGTAGATTGATGATTTTTATGATTGGATCCAACCAGACAAATCAATATCCATTCCACCTGCTGTGGACCCTACCCACACCCTATCAAACTCTCACTCCCCACTTTACGTTTCTGTTTCCTTTTGGGATAAATTCCACATCAAAATTCTCCAATTATTTTTTCTTATTATTCACTCCTTCAATTTCATTTGTAAAGAAAACTCTATTTTTAGTGAAGATACTATGTTTGTGCTTGTTGTTATGATAAGTTAAGACACTATGTGTTTATGATAACATACATTGATATATACTTTTTTCATCTCTTTAAAATCAGTCTATCATCGTCTATTGATGTATAGTTTTTTTTTCAAGCAGTCTATCACCGTAAACTGCGTTTACTTGATCTAATTGGTTAAATTGGTAATGTGTATATATGTATTATTGATTTATTATGGTTATTATAATGCTTTGTGTATAAAGTTAGATACTAGATAAGTATATTCTAAACTTTAATCATTATAATTGACTATTTATCTAGACTACGATGGAGAATGACAAGTCATTTGGACCGCATAAGTAGAAATACAGAGGTTGCTAACGACTTTCTTAAGATATTTCATTTGTCTGTATTAAATGCACATGAATTTCTATCCGAGCAATCATTTCTTCAAAAATCAACTTTTATGTGCTCTATACAATCATGAAAACTAGAATGTCGAAAGATGTCAAACTATTTCAGTTTGAGTTGCTTGTTCTACGTACGTATATTAAACTTTTGAGTTCATTTAACGTCATCAACCATGTTAGTATATCAGTTGTAGCAACTAATCCAACTCATTTTCTTATGTATTTAGTTTTCCAGATTAACTGAGTTAGGGTTAAAGAACATAATTTGCAAGGGTTTGCAAATATCGAGTACGTTTTCTATAGTTATTGAAGACAAAAGATACAGTTTGCAATAAGTGACATACATAAAGGACGATTTTTGTAATTTACCTTTTTTTAAGAAATGAACTTTGGCAAGGATTAATTTCAAATTTCAATAACCTATAAATATAAATTATTATTATTATTATTATTAGTCACATTAAAATTAAAATATAACTAAAAGCTATACAATAACCAAAAAAACTTTTTGACAATAATAGCTTAAAATTTTATAGGCCACTTGCAAGTGGCAACATGAATGAGGCTTGGCTTTTGAAGCTATGGGACATGTGAAACTCCACACTGAGTGGGGTGGTGGAGGGCATAATTGTCAACTACAGAAATGGCTTTATAGGGGTAAAATGGTCAAGCCGAAGCCGAGCTGGGAAGCCGAGCCCTGAGTGGGGGTCCAAACACGACCGATGAGAGTGGACTTCACGTGGGAAGGAACCTCTCCCTCCTAGAACTCACGTGTGACAACATGTCTTGTTCATATACACGTGGACCCTCTTTTCTTTCTTTCTTTTTTATTATATTTGAGATCCAAAGATTCAAAAGGTATTGGAATGTCCATGATGTATAAAACAGGAGTATATGTATTTAAGACGATGTTGATTGTAGTATAAATATTTTTTTACAATTTTTATTTTTATAAATATTAATATACTCATTAAATATCTTGGTAACAATAACTCAATAAGTGATATGGTATAGTATACTTTTATATAATAAAAAATAGAAGATAATAAATGCTTGAATACTCGTATGATGATTTTTATACGTTGTATTTTTTTTATTTATCGACTGGGTTAAGTATAATGTAACAAATTTGCTTTTGATAAAGAGTTAGATTTCATCAACCGTGCTTGTTTGACGCATTAGCGGCGGAATTGTGGATTAAATCAATAAATAAATATGAACATAACTTATATATTTACTCATGTCATATATATCAACTTTAATCCATAAAATTTTAAAATTGTATACGCTGATCATGTCTCATTTAACCCATATATACACTTTAATCCGGAAAAAATTAAAATCGTATACCCTGAACATCTCTCATTTAACCCATTTATCTAAATGAGACAACGGGTTGATGAACTATGAATGGTTGTAATCAAATTGTAAATGTGTTAACATTGTTGGTGGTTGTAATAAATGAATAAAATCAAATAACGTTATTATTTTAATTTCAAACATAAATGCGGTAACAGATCGACTTGTTTAGCTAAGTGAATTAACTTTCCAACCTGAACACACATCGGTACTCAAACACGACTTGTCTATCAAACGACTTGGAAATGATGATCTAAACTTGTTATTTTCGCAAATTGTTAGAATTTACCATTCTTAATCACATCAGTTATAATGTGTGTGTATTATGTGGAAATTATAATACTACTAATATATGTTTAAAAGTATTTTTTTAATGCGACTCATTTTCTTTGCATATACAAAGTTAAGGGAGATAAAGTATGTCGTTTACACATGCATATTTCAAGTTTTCTACTTTGAACTTTTTCTTTTAAATTTGATATACGCCTGCTTTTTTGAGTAACTATGAGACTTTAAGACATCATATGTATTTAAAATGGTCATCCTTCTCTTTTTCTAGACATTTTTAGAAATAAAAAACTCATTTTCGGTTGTTTGCGTAAATTTTGGGAAGAAAAAAGGGGTAATAAAAAATTAAAAGAGTTTGGAAAAGGTTGTCTGGCCCTTGGGTACTTCAAAATGTTTCTAAATCACACAATGTTTTGCCTCTTTACATATTTTCTTTTACTTTTGTGTGTATTAAAAGATTACACAACTTATTATATAATATGATGAGTAAATTAGTTTTTGAGTCCCTTTTTTTTAACCATTTAAGTCCAAAATAAAAAGGTTTAATGCTCTGAGTCCCTTAACATTTATTTTATAACGTTTTTAGTCCTTTTATTTTATTAGTTTTAACCACTTGAGTCAAAAATCAAAGTACAAGTGTTAAAAAATTAGAGTCAAGAAGTTATAAATGAGCGGTTACGGACTCAAGACATTGAACTTTTTGATTTTGGATTAAAGTTGTTATAACCACTAAAACCACTCGAGACATTGTTTTACTAATGACATATATATAAAGCTATTTTTATAAGATAGCCTATCAAATATTTGAGATTTTTAATTGAATCATTTTGAAGGTTTAGATTTGAGATCTAGAATGGAATGACCTATTGCGAGAGAATGAAAATAAATGTGTTTGGTTGGCCAAGGTAATGGAATCACCCATTACATATGTCACAACCCCCGATCCCTGGTTCCCGGGAACGGGCGGCCGCGAGCCAGTTTCAGTGGTATTGTCTAATTTGGCAGCAGAAATTTTCATCAGGGCCGTAGTTAGAAAATATTGATCAAAGTAAAATACCACATTTTTATAACATTAAATAAATGGGTAAAACCCAAGTTCATAGTACACACGTTTTCATAGGAATAAATCCTATTTTATTTAACACAAACATCTATTTTATTTTTAGGTAACTTTATTGCCACTTTTCCAAACCTTCAGTGCTGTCCAGCTGGCTTCTAATTGGCTTTCACATTTTGTTACCTAAAACGCGTTTTAAAAACATTTGTCAGTGGGAAATACTGGTGAGTGAATCCCAGTTTAATCAAGTTTAAGTAAAAAGTCACAGTGTACAGTATTGAGGGCGATCCCACAATTATATTTGTTTCTAAGATATCACAATTAACATCCATGGTACTGTCGAACCCGACTTGTGTAAATGTTACTCCTTGACCAGGTGGTAACAAATTTTGTATACAAAACCCCAACATACTCATCATAATTGTATTCTTACAAATACTCAATAAATGTTATTCGCATGGAAAAGTATTTAAGGTTTTGTAAAAACAATTAACAAAAGATTTACAAAAATTTGATCAACTCACATTGATGTCTTAGATTTTCCGTAAGGGTTTCCTGGTGATAATCTATAATTTACACAAATATACACGCGTTAGTATTAATAACCCATTTTAACATTAGTAATACCCTCCCCGAGACGGTATTCCAATGACTACGTCGGGCAGAACCACGATAGCCATTACGGAACCCTAGATCAATCGGGCAGCGTATCTAATACGTATCCAGGGGTTATAATACCTACAACTGAGCAGAACTTCGCTAATTAGGGGGTATAATACCCGCTTATAAAGCCTATGATTCAGAAATTTAGATTGAGAAATGAAAATGGGACGAACAGACTGAAGATCCGATGCATTGTATTTATAGTTGCTGAGTTTGGCTTTTTCGCGGCCCGCGTAACATAGGGGCAGGGCATACACGGCCCGCGTTGACTCCAGGTCAACGTGTAGCCCATCCGGATCACTATGTAGGCTCGACATGTATTGGGCCACGTGGCCGCACCGGGCTGCGCCACATTTTGATCTCACGAGGCCCGCGTAAGTGTTAAGGTTAGCTTACGCGGCCCGTCTAAACTTAAAAATCAAAGGAATCAGGTTTTAAACCTTTAAACCGCCCGCGTAAGGGTTGGGGTGGGGTCTACGCGGCCCGCCCCAGCTTAACTTTTCTTGTTTTTCATTTATTTTTAATGCTATATTGTATTTCGGGCTCGGTTTTCACATACGGGGTGTATTTAAAGACATATAGGGATATTTTAAAATATATTAGTGTGTCAGAAAAATAATCGAGGGTGTCGGTTTATTGAGGATTGTTATATCCTCCCCACCTTGTTTTAGAGCTCGACCTCGAGATCTACTGGAATAGGTGTGGATATTTCCTTTGCATTTCAGATTCAAGCTCCCATGTGTACTCAGGTCCCCTTTTGGAGTCCCACTTCACTTTGACCAGAACTAATCTCTTATGCTTGAGGTTCTTGACTTTCCTGTCTTCAATTTGTAGAGGCCTTTCTACAAATTTGAGTTGTTCATTTACCTCTATATCCTTAAGAGGTACTACCAGTGATTCATCGGCTAAGCATTTCTTGAGATTGGATACATGAAATACATCATGTATTCCTACCATTTCCTCTGGCAGTTGTAGCTGATAGGATACAGATCCTATTCTTCTAATAATCTCAAAAGGTCCAATATACCTAGGACTTAGCTTTCCTCTTTTGATGAATCTTACTACTCATTTCCAAGGAGAGACTTTTAACAATACTTTATCTCCTACTTGAAATTCCAATGGCTTGCGTCGGTTATCGACATAGCTCTTCTGTCGATCACGTGCTGCTTTTAGTCGTTCCTTGACTTGAATAATCTTGTCGGTTGTTTCTTGTATTATCTCAGGTCCAGATAGTTTCTTCTCCCCAATTTCTGCCCAACAGACTGGGGTTCGGCACTTTCGTCCATAAAGTGCTTCAAATGGTGCAGCATTGATACTTGTGTGATAACTATTATTATAGGAAAATTCTATTAAAGGTAAGTGATCGTCCCAATTACCTCTGAAATCAATTACACAAGCTCTAAGCATGTCTTCCATTGTCTGAATTGTCTTTTCGCTTTGTCCGTCTGTTTGAGGATGATAAGCTGTGCGCAGATTTAACTTGGTTCCCATGGCTTTTTGGAAACTTCACAAAAATGAGAGGTAAATCGGCTATCCCTATCAGAAACAATTGATAAAGGAATTCCATGTAATGAAACAATTTCATTTACATACAATTTAGCTAGCTGTTCCATACTGAAAGTTTCCTTCATTGGTAGGAAATGAGCTAACTTGGTTAGCCTATCTACAATCACCCAGATTGTATCATTTCCTTTCTTTGTTTTGGGTAATTTAGTAACAAAATCCATTGTTATCAATTCCCATTTCCACACTGGCATTTCTTATTGTTGTAACAAACCTGAGGGTTTCTGGTGTTCAGCTTTAACTTGTGAACAAGTTAAACATTTAGAAACATAGGATGCTATGCCCTTTTTCATTCCTATCCACCAGAAATTTTTCCTTAAATCCTGGTACATTTTATCATTTCTTGGATGCATCGTATACTTAGACTTATGGACTTCTTCTAAGATACGATGACGTAGGTTCCCTAATTTAGGTATCCACATTCTCTTTTTATGGAATCTCCAAATTCCATCTGTTCCTTGTTCTAATTCCTTAATCATACCTTTTAGTTTTTCAGTATCTTCCTTGATTACTGGTTCTTGTGCTTCTCTTATCTGATTATTTAAATCTACTTGCAGATTTAATTTAAGAGAACGTACCCTTTTTGGCTTTTCATGATACTTTCGGCTTAAAGCATCTGCCACTACATTTGCTTTTCCTTCATGATACTGGATATCACAATCATAATCACTAAGCATCTCCATCCAACGTCTTTGTCTCATATTCAACTCCTTTTGCCCGAAAACATACCTTAAACTTTTATGATCGGTGAATATGGTAAACTTACTACCATAATGGTATTGTCTCCAAATCTTAAGGGCAAAAATTATAGCTCCTAATTCTAGATCATGAGTTGAATAATTCTCTTCATGATTCTTAAGTTGTCTAGATGCATAGGCTATAACCTTTTGGCGTTGCATTAATACACATCCATAACCTAACTTAGAAGCGTCACAATAGACTACAAAGTCTTCAGTTCCTTCTGGTAACGCTAATATGGGTGTATTGGTTAATCTTTGCTTAAGAATTCTAAATGCTTCTTCTTGTTTTGGTCCCCATTCAAACTTAATGGATTTACAGGTTAACTTAGTTAAAGGAATGGCTATTCTAGAGAAATCTCGAATAAACCTTCTATAATAACCAGCCAATCCTAAGAAACTTCTAACCTCGGTTGGTGATTCAGGGGTTTTCCATTTAGTAATCGCCTCGATCTTTGTGGGATCCACATGAATTCCTTCATGATTAACTAAATGTCCAAGAAATTGCACCTTTTTCTAAGCATCTCCATCCAACGTCTTTGTCTCATATTCAACTCCTTTTGCCCGAAAACATACCTTAAACTTTTATGATCGGTGAATATGGTAAACTTACTACCATAATGGTATTGTCTCCAAATCTTAAGGGCAAAAATTATAGCTCCTAATTCTAGATCATGAGTTGAATAATTCTCTTCATGATTCTTAAGTTGTCTAGATGCATAGGCTATAACCTTTTGGCGTTGCATTAATACACATCCATAACCTAACTTAGAAGCGTCACAATAGACTACAAAGTCTTCAGTTCCTTCTGGTAACGCTAATATGGGTGTATTGGTTAATCTTTGCTTAAGAATTCTAAATGCTTCTTCTTGTTTTGGTCCCCATTCAAACTTAATGGATTTACAGGTTAACTTAGTTAAAGGAATAGCTATTCTAGAGAAATCTCGAATAAACCTTCTATAATAACCAGCCAATCCTAAGAAACTTCTAACCTCGGTTGGTAATTCAGGGGTTTTCCATTTAGTAATCGCCTCGATCTTTGTGGGATCCACATGAATTCCTTCATGATTAACTAAATGTCCAAGAAATTGCACCTTTTTCTAACCAAAACTCGCATTTTGAAAATTTAGCATAAAGCTTTTCTTTTCTTAATAGACTTAAAAGTGTGTGCAAATGCTTTGCATGATCCTCTTTATTCTTAGAGTAAATTAGAATATCATCTATAAAAACAATTATGAATTTATCCAAATATGGCTTACATATTCGGTTCATCATGTCCATAAATGCAGCTGGGGCATTGGTTAAACCAAATGGCATGACAGTAAATTCATAATGACCATACCTTGTCCTGAAAGCGGTCTTAGGAATGTCCTTTTCCTGTACCTTTAATTGATGATATCCTGACCTTAAATCGATTTTAGAGAAAAATCGAGCTCCTTGCAGTTGATCGAACAGATCATCGATTCTCGGTAATGGGTACCGATTCTTAATCGTGACTTTGTTCAATTCACGGTAATCAATGCACATACGCATTGATCCGTCCTTATTTTTAACGAACAGTATCGGCGCTCCTCATGGCGACGAACTTGGCTGTATGAATCATTTTTTCAGCAATTCATCTAATTGTTTCTTCAATTCCTGCATTTCGGCGGGTGCCAAACGGTAAGGTGCTTTGGCAATTGGTGCTGTTCCAGGCAGTAGGTGAATTCTGAATTCAACTTCTCTGTCTGGTGGTAGTCCTGGTAATTCTTCTGGAAATACATCTGAAAACTGAGACACTACTGGAATGTCCTTTAGTTCTTTTCCTTTAGTGTTAGTGATTATGGAAATCAAATACACTATAAAACCTTTTCTTATATAACTTGCAGTTTTCATCACAGATATGAATTTTGTGGACCTAGAGGGCTTATCTCCTTTAATTGTGATCGTTTTACCTTTTGGTGAATTTACTTGAATTGACTTTTGATCACATAAAATACTGGCTTTATTGGCTATTAACCAATCCATTCCTAAAACGATATCAAATCTTGCCAGATTCATGGGATAAAGGTTTGCCATAAACTTTTGATTTACAATTTTTATTCTTGCTCCCTGCAAGATTTCAGAAATCCTAACAGTTTCTCCATTAGCTGTCTCTACTAGACATACTTGTGGTAGTTTAGTTAATGACTGATTTAGAAGTTTGCAAAACGAAGTATTAATAAAACATTAGTTTGCACCAGAGTCAAATAATACTTTAGCAAAAACATCATTAACTAAAAACGTACCGGCTATCACGTCTGGAATCATCTTGGCTTCATCTGCAGTCAGAACAAATGCTCTAGCATTTTTAGTGTTCCAGTTGTTCACAGCTGGAACCAATTTCGGACAGTTTGTCTTAATGTGACCTTTTTCTCCACAATTGTAGCATAATCCATTACTGGTTTTTCTCCTGCAATCTTCTTCCTTGTGTCCTGGCATCTTGCAGAAATTGCAAAGAGTAGAGCATTTTCCCGAATGCTTTTTCTTACAGACCTTGCAGAATGGTGCAGAGGTAGAACCCATATTCCTACGGTTGTAATTCCCAGAACGGAATTCTTGAGTAAGCCTTTGGGTTAGGTTTCTCCTATGTTCTTCTTCTCTAGTACGGATTAATTCATCTGTCAAGGTATTTGCTAGTTCTACAGCTTCTTCTATAGTTTGAGGTCTAGCTGCCTTGACTACATGTCTAATCTCTCCGATTAATCCCCAGATGTAATGGGAGATTAACACTGGTTCAGGTGATGCAAGGGTTGGCACTATTCTAGCATATTCAAAGAATGTGGAAGTATATCCCTTACTATCTACCCCGATCATTCTTAAGTTTAGGAACTTATTAGCTATTTGTTCCTTTTCATTGGGAGAGCAGAATTTCCTTTCTTCCATATTCTTAAATTCCTCCCATTCCATGTTGTAAACCCTATCACTTCCTCTTGATTGGAGGATAGTGTTCCACCATTCTAAGGATGAGTTCTTAAATAGATTAGAAGCAAACATTATTTTGTCTTCTTCAGCACACTTGCTTATTATTAGAAGCAAACCCACTCGTCGGATGATGCATCCGATCGGGCATCCTTGTCAAAGGGGCAAAAGACCGTTCCGGTGGGAAAGGCACCAGAGTCTTTGAGAGCAGCAATATCAGCATTATTGAAGCAACAAATCTCCTTTGCTGGATCGGTGATAAAGTTTTGACTTATGAGGGTTGAGGCTGACCGGTCTGAGCGGGATTTCGTTCGTGGTGCCATTGAGCAAATTAAGAAAAATTAAAGAAAGGAGATTAGAAAAGAAGATACCTGATGCTTGCTCGCAGATAAGGATGACCGAGACAAGGAGTCCCTCGGTTAATATAGGATGAATGTAGGGGGGTAAAAAGTAAATAATGCCTTGGAAGTTGCACCGCTGTCATTTCAAGAGTCTAGTCATATTAATTACCTTAGGTTATGTGGTAAAGTTTTGAAATATATCCGTTGGATTGGTATCCCAACTGATATATTTGGGGACAATTGTTAGGGGTCATTTTCTTTACATGCGTATCCTGACCAATATCCTGCCTCTGTTTGTCTATTTGTGATCAGGATGCTGGAAGAGGATATTGCTAACATCTTGGGCGATATCCTGAGGCTTATTGAATTAACCACGTGCAGATTAAGGTTGGAGGCTTGCTAACGGTCAAGAGGACTTCTTCTCCTCAAGACTCGGACGAATTTGTTGAGAAAGAGACGTTGAGCCCGAAAGACCAGGTCTACAACGTTCCAAGAAGGAATATTCGGTGGATCCCGCGAGTTTAGGGTAGTTAGTTATTTTATCTTTACTATAAATAGATGAGGTCGGATCAGCTTAGAACACAACAATTCACACTTACACTCTCGATCACTTTCACTCTTTAGCTAATTACAAACACCACACTTGTATCTCATTTTCATTGTAACACTTAGTCGATCCGTACCACATCCCGCACTGTATCCTGATTTTTGAAGCAATTGAAGAACAAGGCAGCTGCGATTGTCAGCTCCCGAGGTTTTATGCCGGCGATCTAGATTGATCAAGGGCTTTCCTCGTACATCTCGTGTCGTTTACTTTATTTTCGCTCATTGTTTGATCATAGATACAGCTCAATATCCTGAGCCGTATCCTGAATACTGTTTTCCCAAATAACTTAACAAGTATATTTTCAACACACTTTCTAGCACACTACCTCACTTAACTAATTTGATCACTTAATTACTTCGGTAATTTTTGACCAAAACAATTTGGCGCCCACCATGGGGCAAGTGGTGCTCTCTTTACTAAAATTTTTTGTCAAATCGCTAATCGGTTTTCTATTTTCAAAACTTTTTGCCACATTGTCCATAATGGCCTCAAGATCAAACATGAGTTCCTCTACTGTGTCTGCTATGACTTCTGCTACTACCGGTTCGGTGCTTCCACCACCTCCTCCAAGGATGCCAGCCTCTACACAATCTCAAGATGTTATCCCAACTCGGAGTGTCCAGGGATCTGCTCCCGTTTTAGCTTCTAATGATGAAATTTTAACCTTATTTGGAAGTGTGCAGGAACAAATGAGGCAGCAACAGGAAACAAACCAAATGCTTTTGAGGGAAATACAACTCCTGAAGGCTGGCTCGAGTAGATCTGTCGAGGACAATGTCACTCCGTTACACCCCAGAGCGTTGAACTTTAGTTCAGCTGTATATACCGAGGATAATAGGGGGAATATCGTGCCCAGTCTTCCTCAGAATCATACTCCTGAAATGCCCTCCTTGGTCAGGATGTCAACCATAAGGAGCTCAGGATATGCTTCAGGATATGGGCAGAATCCTCCAACTGGTAACGTGTCTAATAATAATAATACTCGTGCTGCTAACAGTGGTGGATCTTTGCAGGATACTGGTGTGACATCAGCACTTACCAGGGAACTTCAGAAGTTAAAGGACATGATATCTAGTGTACCTGGGGTGGTCCAACCGATCCCGGAAGTGTCACAAGACAGCCACAAGATATCTCGTTTCGCGTATCCTATCTGTGATGCTGAGATCCCAAAGAGATTCCAAACCCCCAACATGAAGCTTTATGATGGGACTACGGATCCTGAGGAGCATATTGCCCAGTATAGGGAAAGAATGGAGATTAACCCTATCCCTCCGGAGCTCAAGGAAGCGTGCTTGTGCAAGGGATTTGGTTCTACTCTAACAGGATCAGCCTTAAAATGGCTGTTAAACGTTCCTCCTCACTCAATCACTTCATTTGCTCATTTGGTTAATTTATTTAACAGTCAATTTTCTTGTAGTCGGAGTTTTGAGAAACTAACCAGTGATCTTTACAGGATAACTCAAGGGCCTCAGGAATCCTTGAGGGATTATGTGAACAAATTTAGTCGAGAATCCTTGGATATCCCACATCTTGATGTTGCAACAGCTGTGCAAGCTTTTAAGATGGGATTACAAAAGGATTCTCAGTTTTATCAGGATCTTGTAATGAATCCCTGCAGGAATCTCGATGAAGCTCGTAACAGGGCTTTGAGATATATCCGTCTGGAAGATGACAGGAAGATGCAAGAAAGGATAAACTCATCCAACACTTATGAATCGACTAATAGGAAGTCAGAGTCCTCATTTAAGTCATATCGGCCTAAGCCATATGGTAGAAATGAAAACAAGAGAGTGAATGCTGTCGAAGATGAGGATCCTGAAGAGTATCCTGAGTTGTCTGAATATTGCTTTTCTGTTAATATCCCTGAATTGATGTATGCTATGCAGGGTCTAGGAGACAAGGCTAGATGGCCTCGAAAGAATCAACAAAAGGCTGACTGGAAAGATAAGTCGAAATGGTGTGCTTTCCATGAAGATTTCGGACATATGAGTGAGGATTGCATTGCTTTGAGGAAAGAAATAAGCTATCTTCTAAGCAAGGGATATCTGAAAGATCTCTTAGGAAAAAAGAAGAATAAGGGTCACACAAGGATCCTGAACGAGCAGCATCACCTCCCTCGGATGCCAAGATAATCAACTTCATTTCGGGAGGATCCGACATTTGTGGGACCTCGTATTCGGCAGCAAAGAGACATGCAAAGGAAGCTAAAGCCGAAAGGGGAGACAGACCTGTCAGGATGACTACCCTCACGACTGACAAAGTGATCACTTTTGATGCAGATGACAGAGATACTGTCCAGGATCCTCACCATGATGCTCTGGTAATAACGTTATATGTGGCTAACCATTTTGTACGCAGGATATTGGTTGATAATGGCAGCTCCGTCAACATAATCCAACTAGAAACTCTGAAGAGAATGAATGTATCTCTAATGGATATCACTTCAAAGTCTACCGTGCTTGTTGGATTCAGTGGAGAGGCTAGAAACACAGTGGGGGAGATAAAGTTGCCAGTATACGTTGAAGGAGTCAATTCGATACAACGTTTCTGTGTGATGGATTCTCTATCCTGCTATAACATCATATTGGGAAGACCGTGGATTCACGATATGAAGGCCGTGCCATCAACATATCACCAATGCATCAAGATACCTACCCCTTGGGGAGTGGTCAAAGTAGATAGTGATCAGCAGGAGGCGAAAGAATGCTACTCATCCTCGATGAAATCCTCAGCCAAACCTAGTGCAGCATAGCAATTAAAGACGTGGGCCCAGGATATTGTGGAGGATCCGGAGCAGGATGTGAAGAAAGTTATCCTGGACCAGGATAACCCCGATATTTCGGTGCTCGTAGGGACCAATATCCCTCAGGATATTGAAGAGCAGTTAATTAACTTTTTAAAATGCAGGATGTCAACATTTGCATGGAAGCATGAGGATATGACAGGCATATCCAAAGATATTATCACTCACAAGCTTGGAATTGATAAGTCATTCAAGCCTATGCAACAAAAAAGAAGGAAGTTTGCTCCTGAGCGGAACACGATTATCCAGGAGGAAGTTGAAAGATTATTAAAGTCAAGGATGATCAGAGAGGTTAAGTTCCCAAGGTGGCTAGCAAACGTGGTTGTAGTACAGAAAAAGAATGGGAAATGGAGAGTTTGTAGACTACACAGACTTGAACAAAGCTTGTCCTAAAGACCCATTTCCTCTTCCCCATATTGATGCAATGGTAGATGCCACTGCCGGGCATGAAATGCTGACCTTCATGGACGCATCCTTAGGATTTCAACAGATCCAAATGGAGCCTTCTGACCAGGAGGATACCGCCTTCATGACACCAACAGGTATATATTGTTATACAGCTATGCCTTTTGGTTTGAAAAATGCAGGTGCAACATACCAAAGATTGGTGAACATGATGTTCAAAGACAAACTGGGGGACACCATGGAGGTATATATCGATGACATGGTGGTGAAATCTAAAAAGTATAAGGATCACCTTCAGGATATCAAGGGAGCATTTGATATCCTGGATCACTACAACATGAAGCTAAATCCTGCTAAATGCCGTTTCGGAGTGGGGGCAGGGAAGTTTCTTGGATATATGGTGACAAAAAGGGGGATAGAAGCAAGCCCAGAGCAGATCAAAGCTATCCTAGACATAAAATCACCCTCAAATTTGAAGGACGTACAAAGATTAACAGGCCGAGTAGCAGCTCTAAACAGATTTATCTCAAGATCCTCAGAAAAATGCAAAGACTTCTATGATATCCTAAAGAAGAACAAAAGATTCGAATGGGGGGAAAAGCATGAAGCAGCCCTGCAGGATTTGAAACGGTATCTTTCAACCGCACCTCTATTGATGAAGCCCGAAAATGGTGAACCACTATCCCTGTACCTTGCTGTGTCAGGGAATGCTGTAAGTGTCGTTCTTATAAAAGACCATGAAGGTCAGCAGTATCCTGTTTATTATGTTAGTAAAAGTTTGTTAGATGCTGAAACTAGGTATTCTCATTTAGAAAAATTGATATTAGCTCTAGTCATGGCATCAACGAAACTTAGGCATTATTTCGAGACACATAGGATACATGTTAAAACAAATTATCCTGTCAAAAATGTGCTTAGGAAACCAGAGATGTCAGGCAGGATGGCCAAGTGATCAGTAAAGTTGAGTGCTTATGATTTAGTATATGAACCTAGAATTGCCATAAAATATCAGGCTTTAGCTGACTTTGTGGCTGACTTTAGTAGTGACATTCAGGACGAGGTAGACCTAGAAGTTCAACAGTTAGGAGAATCCTCAGGATCCTGGACATTATATACTGACGGTGCCTCCAATGTAAGAGGAATAGGATTAGGAATACTATTAAAATCGCCACAGGGGGACATATTACCCTAGGCTATTAGGTGTGAATTTCCTGCTACTAATAATGAAGCAGAGTATGAGGCTTTAATTGCAGGATTAGAGTTGGCTAAGAGCATGAGTATCAAAAATTTGCAAGTGTATGTTGACTCTTTGTTAATTACTAACCATTTTAATGGATCCTATGCAGTTAAGGGTGAGAAATTAATCGAATATCTCGATATTCTCAAAAAATTAGCAAGATATTTCGATGTTTTTATACTTGAACAGGTACCAAGGGAGGATAATGCTGAAGCGGATGCCCTAGCAAATTTGGGATCATCGATCAGGATACCTGAAGGGACGCAAATACCAATATTACATGTCTTATATCCTGCAACGAATCCTCAGGATAAAGAAGTAGCTAGTATACAGAATCCTGGAGTAGAACATCCTGAAGAGGATCCTAAATCCTGGACGGCTCCAATCATGAGATATCTCAAAGAAGGACACATCCCTGGAAATGAAAATCCTAAGGCATTTAGGATGAAGGTATCACGATTCACTATTATAAATAATATTTTATACAAGAAATCTCTTGCAGGACCGTATTTGAGATGCTTGGAGGATCCTGAAGCCAAAGAAGTACTTCAGGATATACATGAAGGGGATTGTGGTAACCATGCTGGGGGCAGATCGTTATTCTCAAAAGTATTAAGGACAGGATATTATTGGTCAACAATGAGGAAGGATGCAGCAGAACATGCTCGAAGATGTGACGCATGTCAAAGACATAGTAACATACTGCATCAACCGGCTGAACCATTATATCCTATTGTTTCCCCTTGGCCATTTATGAAGTGGGGTATGGATATAGTGGGAAAGCTACCAAAAGCTCCGGGAGGAAAAGTCTTTATGCTAGCAATGACGGATTATTTCTCTAAATGGGTTGAAGCAGAAGCATTCGTTCAAGTAAGAGACCAAGAAGTAGTATCCTTCATCAAGAGAAATATCCTGACCAGATTCGGAGTACCAGCCGAGATAATTTGCGACAATGGTTCTCAGTTCATAAGTAAGAGGACTACTGACTTTTGCAAGAGTTGGGGAATCAAAATGATTACGTCTACTCCGGTACATCCTCAAGCAAATGGACAAGCAGAATCCTCAAACAAGATAATTGTCAATAACTTAAAGAAAAGGCTTGGAGCCAAAAAAGGAAGATGGGCAGAAGAATTACCCTTTGTTTTATGGGCTGATAGGACAACGATAAAGAATGCAACAGGCCAAACCCTGTTTTCCTTGGTGTTTGGAGCAGAAGCAGTGATTCCAACGGAGATGACAATACCTACTGCAAGATCTATCTTAAGTGATCCTGAGCAGAATCCCGAAGCCTTGGGTCAGGATTTAGACACTATAGATGAAAAGAGAGATACGGCAAGGCTAAGGATGGCAGCATATCAACAGAGAATATCCAGGGCATATAACAAGAATATTAGAACCAGAAGATTTAAGGTTGGAGATTGGGTGTTAAGAAAGGCTTTCCAAAATACTACTAATCCTGCCGATGGCAAGTTAGCTCCAAAATGGGAAGGACCATATGAAGTTGAATCAGAAGCAGGGAAAGGAGCATATAGACTCAAGAATATGGAAGGGGATATGCTGCCGAGATCTTGGAATGCTATACACCTTAAGCTCTATTTCAAGTAAGTCTAGAATTTAATTTCTAACTCAAGATGGTATGAATTCTACTTCTTTTGAATATGTTTGGTTTAATTTGTTCTTTGTAACCTGATACTGACTTAAGCATCGGAGGGGTGTTAGCCAAGCTAACACCCACCTTAGTTTACAATTGTTTTGCAAGATATGTTTCAGGATATAACTCCAGGATATGTGCTCAGGATAACTCGAAAGACTAGAGGATTGGCCCCCTCTCTCACGTTTAAGGGATACTGATCCCTTCACAGGTTTAAAGGTATTCACCTTTCTTCCGAATTGGGTTTAAACACCCCGCCTGGAGCGCAAGTTATTCAGGGATAGTTCAAGGTGGCGGGACCAGTCCATGTAAAAGTGGCTGACAATTTCGTCACTATTGGCTATATCCTGAATCCTAACGGTATATGAGGATTGATCACCCTCTCTCACGAAATGGTATTTTCATACTCTCTAAGGTTTAAAGGTTTTCACCTTTCTAAGTCTTGGAGTTTATACACTCCCGCCTGTAGCGCATGAAAAATTGGGATTTTCCCCAGGATACAAAGGATTTATCTCCAGTACGTCCTTGGGTTGTACCCTCGGGACGTGAAAAATTGCTTATGCCATGGAAACTAACATTAAGTAGATTTCTAAGATACTTGAAGACATTGTACACAGGGGACATCCCTGCCAAGATGGTGGTGTAAAGCTAAAAGAATGAAGTTTGCGACTAATGCACTAAGTACCTTGCACTGGGAACATCTTCATTGGAAGAGTTGCAAAGGGATTGAAGTTCGGTAATAGGTTTATATCCTATGTCTGGTATGATCTTTCCTTTGTAAGCCTCATTTAAGTTTTTAGTAACATTATGTTAAGTATCCTGACATATATCCGCAAAGTCCTTTTAAGGATATTTGATTAGGATGTTTGAAACTAGTATTGGCTTGGAACTTTGATCGTCATCAAAACTTGGTTTTGAAAAGATAAACTATTTTTTACTTTCGAAAGAAATTTTTATAAAGTTAAAGGAACGTCTGGAAGATCTATTTAATAAAAGGCTTCTGCAGTATGTTTCTGAGCATACTGGTCAGGATATTTTGTAAAATAACAGTATGGGATTTTTACAAAGCTAAGACTTACACTAAACAATGCAAGGTGACAGAAAATAAGTCAAAAGATAGTTATATTATTAACAAGTCAAAAGTTGTGCTTTTGGTTTCACTTTAAACTAAGGCCCATCCGCCAAAAGCACAATTAGTTTTTACCATATTTGTGTAACGGTTGCAGGATCTGTCTCAAAACAGGACCCGTCCACCTACAACCGTTACTATGTTCAAAACAAGTTATACTAATCGATGACCAAGGGCTTCATCCTAAAACCTAGGACCCATCCACCTTTGGTCATCACATTGTTCTAGTGCAGGAAATGTAAATTGTTCAAAGACAGGAAAAGTAAATTGTTTATGCAACCACAACCATGAAATTAAAAAGTGGGCTCCGGCCTTGGCACGTATATCCATCATCGCCCACTCTGCTGCCTAAGGGGCAGCACCCTCTTGAACAGCAACCTCCTTGCCAGCATTCGCCCCAGCATCACCCTCGGGATTCTTCTCAGCACCATCACCGGCATTGGCAACCTCCTCTGCCACCTTAGAAGGCTCTTCACCAGTATGTTTTCCAGGATGAGCAACGGGATGGCCTCCGAGGCCCTGTAGTTTCTCCTCCCAAGCCTTTACATTCCAGGAAGGGCATTCAAAACCCAGATCCATGGCCTCATAAGCCATCCTTATCCTGGCTTGGAGAAGAGAGACGACCACCGAAGCTTTTAGGCTATCTCGGTATGAGCTCATATTCTGCTGATATTGGAGAAGAGCGGCGTCTAGCTTGGCTTGAGCATCCTCATTAGCTTTGTGGAGGGCGGCTTGATGTTCCTGAGTCATTGCCTTGTATTTGTCTTCATAGTGCTAGGATTTGGCAGCTGCAATGGTTCCTTGATCAACTATGGTGGCTTGAGCTTTCTCCAGCTGAATCTGCAACATCTTGTTAAGACCGCTAGCGTCTTCGTATAAATGCATGAGGCGATCCAGACCCTATCGATAAAGACACAGGTATTAATGTGAAAAATAAGCAGGATAAAGACTAACATACTTGTACAGGATATCGGAAAGAAAATTCTACCTATTTGAGGAATGAGGTGGCTTCGTTAAACCCATGATTCTCAAGAGAGAATGTTTCAGAAACAGCTGGGGAGTCAGTCTCCTTTCTCTTCCGAGAGCTGGATGCCCTGGTCCTGGATGCCGGAGGACCTTTGGGGGCTGAAACAGTCTTTGAGGAGGTAGGCTTTGGTGTAGCAGATGGCTTTGTCTTGGATTCTTGTTTGATGGGTTCAAGGCTGGAGTAGCAATCTAACTCATCAAGTTCGAAACCTTCAAGGTTGACGACTGGTACTACATAAGGGAAGGTATTCTTAAAACTCATCATATTTTTGACAAATAATTAACATATGAAGATGTGCTTACCAGACATTTCTGAGCTTGATTTTTGATGAGGATCTGTGAGAGACAGGGAAAAAGTTCTTTCACTGGCAGGAAGACGGTAGATTTCCTTGATCTTGGATTCGGATTCTGCGCTAGGAGGCACTAAATCTCTGAAATTCGCTGCATAAAAACATCAGAATATAAGTCCGGGATACAGTTTGAAGATATGATTGGGGATATTCCTAAAACCCTAAATCCTACCCTTGGTTAACCATTTAACCGGTAGATCGAAACCCTTATCAATGGAGTCTCTTTTGACGAAAAAGAATTTCCGTCGCCATCGATCCTCATTCTTGGTGGCTTTAAGGACCAAAGGGTTCTTGATTGAGAACAGAAGATAACGGTGATTGCCATGAGATCTCAACCAGTATGCTACGGGAAGGTCCTCAACAAGTAGGTTAGGAAAATGACGAGATTTGATTTGATTCAACACTATCAAGATTCGCCAGACCATTGGCATAACTTGGGCATAACTAAGGCCGGTGAGGTCGAAAAAGCTGGAGATAAAGGGTGGAAATGGATACCGGAGTCCAAGAGAGAAAGGATAAGCGAAAAAACAAACCCACTCGTCGGATGATGCATCCAATCGGGCATCCTTGTCAAAGGGGCGAAAGACCGTTCCGGTGGGAAAGGCACCAGAGTCTTTGAGAGCAGCAATATCAGCATTATTGAAGCAGCAAATCTCCTTTGCTGGATCGGTGATAAAGTTTTGACTTATGAGGGTTGAGGCTGACCGGTCTGAGCGGGATTTCGTTCTTGGTGCCATTGAGCAAATTAAGAAAAATTAAAGAAAGGAGATTAGAAAAGAAGATACCTGATGCTTGCTCGCAGATAAGGATGACCGAGACAAGGAGTCCCTCGGTTAATATAGGATGAATGTAGGGGGGTAAAAAGTAAATAATGCCTTGGAAGTTGCACCGCTGTCATTTCAAGAGTCTAGTCATATTAATTACCTTAGGTTATGTGGTAAAGTTTTGAAATATATCCGTTGGATTGGTATCCCAACTGATATATTTGGGGACAATTGTTAGGGGTCATTTTCTTTACATACGTATCCTGACCAATATCCTGCCTCTGTTTGTCTATTTGTGATCAGGATGCTGGAAGAGGATATTGCTAACATCTTGGGCGATATCCTGAGGCTTATTGAATTAACCACGTGCAGATTAAGGTTGGAGGCTTGCTAACGGTCAAGAGGACTTCTTCTCCTCAAGACTCGGACGAATTTGTTGAGAAAGAGACGTTGAGCCCGAAAGACCAGGTCTACAACGTTCCAAGAAGGAATATTCGGTGGATCCCGCGAGTTTAGGGTAGTTAGTTATTTTATCTTTACTATAAATAGATGAGGTCGGATCAGCTTAGAACACAACAATTCACACTTACACTCTCGATCACTTTCACTCTTTAGCTAATTACAAACACCACACTTGTATCTCATTTTCATTGTAACACTTAGTCGATCCGTACCACATCCCGCACTGTATCCTGATTTTTGAAGCAATTGAAGAACAAGGCAGCTGCGATTGTCAGCTCCCGAGGTTTTATGCCGGCGATCTAGATTGATCAAGGGCTTTCCTCGTACATCTCGTGTCGTTTACTTTATTTTCGCTCATTGTTTGATCATAGATACAACTCAATATCCTGAGCCGTATCCTGAATACTGTTTTCCCAAATAACTTAACAAGTATATTTTCAACACACTTTCTAGCACACTACCTCACTTAACTAATTTGATCACTTAATTACTTCGGTAATTTTTGACCAAAACAATTTGGCGCCCACCATGGGGCAAGTGGTGCTCTCTTTACTAAAATTTTTTGTCAAATCGCTAATCGGTTTTCTATTTTCAAAACTTTTTGCCACATTGTCCATAATGGCCTCAAGATCAAACATGAGTTCCTCTACTGTGTCTGCTATGACTTCTGCTACTACCGGTTCGGTGCTTCCACCACCTCCTCCAAGGATGCCAGCCTCTACACAATCTCAAGATGTTATCCCAACTCGGAGTGTCCAGGGATCTGCTCCCGTTTTAGCTTCTAATGATGAAATTTTAACCTTATTTGGAAGTGTGCAGGAACAAATGAGGCAGCAACAGGAAACAAACCAAATGCTTTTGAGGGAAATACAACTCCTGAAGGCTGGCTCGAGTAGATCTGTCGAGGACAATGTCACTCCGTTACACCCCAGAGCGTTGAACTTTAGTTCAGCTGTATATACCGAGGATAATAGGGGGAATATCGTGCCCAGTCTTCCTCAGAATCATACTCCTGAAATGCCCTCCTTGGTCAGGATGTCAACCATAAGGAGCTCAGGATATGCTTCAGGATATGGGCAGAATCCTCCAACTGGTAACGTGTCTAATAATAATAATACTCGTGCTGCTAACAGTGGTGGATCTTTGCAGGATACAGGTGTGACATCAGCACTTACCAGGGAACTTCAGAAGTTAAAGGACATGATATCTAGTGTACCTGGGGTGGTCCAACCGATCCCGGAAGTGTCTCAAGACAGCCACAAGATATCTCGTTTCGCGTATCCTATCTGTGATGCTGAGATCCCAAAGAGATTCCAAACCCCCAACATGAAGCTTTATGATGGGACTACGGATCCTGAGGAGCATATTGCACAGTATAGGGAAAGAATGGAGATTAACCCTATCCCTCCGGAGCTCAAGGAAGCGTGCTTGTGCAAGGGATTTGGTTCTACTCTAACAGGATCAGCCTTAAAATGGCTGTTAAACGTTCCTCCTCACTCAATCACTTCATTTGCTCATTTGGTTAATTTATTTAACAGTCAATTTTCTTGTAGTCGGAGTTTTGAGAAACTAACCAGTGATCTTTACAGGATAACTCAAGGGCCTCAGGAATCCTTGAGGGATTATGTGAACAAATTTAGTCGAGAATCCTTGGATATCCCACATCTTGATGTTGCAACAGCTGTGCAAGCTTTTAAGATGGGATTACAAAAGGATTCTCAGTTTTATCAGGATCTTGTAATGAATCCCTGCAGGAATCTCGATGAAGCTCGTAACAGGGCTTTGAGATATATCCGTCTGGAAGATGACAGGAAGATGCAAGAAAGGATGAACTCATCCAACACTTATGAATCGACTAATAGGAAGTCAGAGTCCTCATTTAAGTCATATCGGCCTAAGCCATATGGTAGAAATGAAAACAAGAGAGTGAATGCTGTCGAAGATGAGGATCCTGAAGAGTATCCTGAGTTGTCTGAATATTGCTTTTCTGTTAATATCCCTGAATTGATGTATGCTATGCAGGGTCTAGGAGACAAGGCTAGATGGCCTCGAAAGAATCAACAAAAGGCTGACTGGAAAGATAAGTCGAAATGGTGTGCTTTCCATGAAGATTTCGGACATATGACTGAGGATTGCATTGCTTTGAAGAAAGAAAAAAGCTATCTTCTAAGCAAGGGATATCTGAAAGATCTCTTAGGAAAAAAGAAGAATAAGGGTCACACAAGGATCCTGAACGAGCAGCATCACCTCCCTCGGATGCCAAGATAATCAACTTCATTTCGGGAGGATCCGACATTTGTGGGACCTCGTATTCGGCAGCAAAGAGACATGCAAAGGAAGCTAAAGCCGAAAGGGGAGACAGACCTGTCAGGATGACTACCCTCACGACTGACAAAGTGATCACTTTTGATGCAGATGACAGAGATACTGTCCAGGATCCTCACCATGATGCTCTGGTAATAACGTTATATGTGGCTAACCATTTTGTACGCAGGATATTGGTTGATAATGGCAGCTCCGTCAACATAATCCAACTAGAAACTCTGAAGAGAATGAATGTATCTCTAATGGATATCACTTCAAAGTCTACCGTGCTTGTTGGATTCAGTGGAGAGGCTAGAAACACAGTGGGGGAGATAAAGTTGCCAGTATACGTTGAAGGAGTCAATTCGATACAACGTTTCTGTGTGATGGATTCTCTATCCTGCTATAACATCATATTGGGAAGACCGTGGATTCACGATATGAAGGCCGTGCCATCAACATATCACCAATGCATCAAGATACCTACCCCTTGGGGAGTGGTCAAAGTAGATAGTGATCAGCAGGAGGCGAAAGAATGCTACTCATCCTCGATGAAATCCTCAGCCAAACCTAGTGCAGCATAGCAATTAAAGACGCGGGCCCAGGATATTGTGGAGGATCCGGAGCAGGATGTGAAGAAAGTTATCCTGGACCAGGATAACCCCGATATTTCGGTGCTCGTAGGGACCAATATCCCTCAGGATATTGAAGAGCAGTTAATTAACTTTTTAAAATGCAGGATGTCAACATTTGCATGGAAGCATGAGGATATGACAGGCATATCCAAAGATATTATCACTCACAAGCTTGGAATTGATAAGTCATTCAAGCCTATGCAACAAAAAAGAAGGAAGTTTGCTCCTGAGCGGAACACGATTATCCAGGAGGAAGTTGAAAGATTATTAAAGTCAAGGATGATCAGAGAGGTTAAGTTCCCAAGGTGGCTAGCAAACGTGGTTGTAGTACAGAAAAAGAATGGGAAATGGAGAGTTTGTAGACTACACAGACTTGAACAAAGCTTGTCCTAAAGACCCATTTCCTCTTCCCCATATTGATGCAATGGTAGATGCCACTGCCGGGCATGAAATGCTGACCTTCATGGACGCATCCTCAGGATTTCAACAGATCCAAATGGAGCCTTCTGACCAGGAGGATACCGCCTTCATGACACCAACAGGTATATATTGTTATACAGCTATGCCTTTTGGTTTGAAAAATGCAGGTGCAACATACCAAAGATTGGTGAACATGATGTTCAAAGACAAACTGGGGGACACCATGGAGGTATATATCGATGACATGGTGGTGAAATCTAAAAAGTATAAGGATCACCTTCAGGATATCAAGGGAGCATTTGATATCCTGGATCACTACAACATGAAGCTAAATCCTGCTAAATGCCGTTTCGGAGTGGGGGCAGGGAAGTTTCTTGGATATATGGTGACAAAAAGGGGGATAGAAGCAAGCCCAGAGCAGATCAAAGCTATCCTAGACATAAAATCACCCTCAAATTTGAAGGACGTACAAAGATTAACAGGCCGAGTAGCAGCTCTAAACAGATTTATCTCAAGATCCTCAGAAAAATGCAAAGACTTCTATGATATCCTAAAGAAGAACAAAAGATTCGAATGGGGGGAAAAGCATGAAGCAGCCCTGCAGGATTTGAAACGGTATCTTTCAACCGCACCTCTATTGATGAAGCCCGAAAATGGTGAACCACTATCCCTGTACCTTGCTGTGTCAGGGAATGCTGTAAGTGCCGTTCTTATAAAAGACCATGAAGGTCAGCAGTATCCTGTTTATTATGTTAGTAAAAGTTTGTTAGATGCTGAAACTAGGTATTCTCATTTAGAAAAATTGATATTAGCTCTAGTCATGGCATCAACGAAACTTAGGCATTATTTCGAGACACATAGGATACATGCTAAAACAAATTATCCTGTCAAAAATGTGCTTAGGAAACCAGAGATGTCAGGCAGGATGGCCAAGTGATCAGTAAAGTTGAGTGCTTATGATTTAGTATATGAACCTAGAATTGCCATAAAATCTCAGGCTTTAGCTGACTTTGTGGCTGACTTTAGTAGTGACATTCAGGACGAGGTAGACCTAGAAGTTCAACAGTTAGGAGAATCCTCAGGATCCTGGACATTATATACTGACGGTGCCTCCAATGTAAGAGGAATAGGATTAGGAATACTACTAAAATCGCCACAGGGGGACATATTACCCCAGGCTATTAGGTGTGAATTTCCTGCTACTAATAATGAAGCAGAGTATGAGGCTTTAATTGCAGGATTAGAGTTGGCTAAGAGCATGAGTATCAAAAATTTGCAAGTGTATGTTGACTCTTTGTTAATTACTAACCATTTTAATGGATCCTATGCAGTTAAGGGTGAGAAATTAATCGAATATCTCGATATTCTCAAAAAATTAGCAAGATATTTCGATGTTTTTATACTTGAACAGGTACCAAGGGAGGATAATGCTGAAGCGGATGCCCTAGCAAATTTGGGATCATCGATCAGGATACCTGAAGGGACGCAAATACCAATATTACATGTCTTATATCCTGCAACGAATCCTCAGGATAAAGAAGTAGCTAGTATACAGAATCCTGGAGTAGAACATCCTGAAGAGGATCCTAAATCCTGGACGGCTCCAATCATGAGATATCTCAAAGAAGGACACATCCCTGGAAATGAAAATCCTAAGGCATTTAGGATGAAGGTATCACGATTCACTATTATAAATAATATTTTATACAAGAAATCTCTTGCAGGACCGTATTTGAGATGCTTGGAGGATCCTGAAGCCAAAGAAGTACTTCAGGATATACATGAAGGGGATTGTGGTAACCATGCTGGGGGCAGATCGTTATTCTCAAAAGTATTAAGGACAGGATATTATTGGTCAACAATGAGGAAGGATGCAGCAGAACATGCTCGAAGATGTGACGCATGTCAAAGACATAGTAACATACTGCATCAACCGGCTGAACCATTATATCCTATTGTTTCCCCCTTGGCCATTTATGAAGTGGGGTATGGATATAGTGGGAAAGCTACCAAAAGCTCCGGGAGGAAAAGTCTTTATGCTAGCAATGACGGATTATTTCTCTAAATGGGTTGAAGCAGAAGCATTCGTTCAAGTAAGAGACCAAGAAGTAGTATCCTTCATCAAGAGAAATATCCTGACCAGATTCGGAGTACCAGCCGAGATAATTTGCGACAATGGTTCTCAGTTCATAAGTAAGAGGACTACTGACTTTTGCAAGAGTTGGGGAATCAAAATGATTACGTCTACTCCGGTACATCCTCAAGCAAATGGACAAGCAGAATCCTCAAACAAGATAATTGTCAATAACTTAAAGAAAAGGCTTGGAGCCAAAAAAGGAAGATGGGCAGAAGAATTACCCTTTGTTTTATGGGCTGATAGGACAACGATAAAGAATGCAACAGGCCAAACCCTGTTTTCCTTGGTGTTTGGAGCAGAAGCAGTGATTCCAACGGAGATGACAATACCTACTGCAAGATCTATCTTAAGTGATCCTGAGCAGAATCCCGAAGCCTTGGGTCAGGATTTAGACACTATAGATGAAAAGAGAGATACGGCAAGGCTAAGGATGGCAGCATATCAACAGAGAATATCCAGGGCATATAACAAGAATATTAGAACCAGAAGATTTAAGGTTGGAGATTGGGTGTTAAGAAAGGCTTTCCAAAATACTACTAATCCTGCGATGGCAAGTTAGCTCCAAAATGGGAAGGACCATATGAAGTTGAATCAGAAGCAGGGAAAGGAGCATATAGACTCAAGAATATGGAAGGGGATATGCTGCCGAGATCTTGGAATGCTATACACCTTAAGCTCTATTTCAAGTAAGTCTAGAATTTAATTTCTAACTCAAGATGGTATGAATTCTACTTCTTTTGAATATGTTTGGTTTAATTTGTTCTTTGTAACCTGATACTGACTTAAGCATCGGAGGGGTGTTAGCCAAGCTAACACCCACCTTAGTTTACAATTGTTTTTGCAAGATATGTTTCAGGATATAACTCCAGGATATGTGCTCAGGATAACTCGAAAGACTAGAGGATTGGCCCCCTCTCTCACGTTTAAGGGATACTGATCCCTTCACAGGTTTAAAGGTATTCACCTTTCTTCCGAATTGGGTTTAAACACCCCGCCTGGAGCGCAAGTTATTCAGGGATAGTTCAAGGTGGCGGGACCAGTCCATGTAAAAGTGGCTGACAATTTCGTCACTATTGGCTATATCCTGAATCCTAACGGTATATGAGGATTGATCACCCTCTCTCACGAAATGGTATTTTCATACTCTCTAAGGTTTAAAGGTTTTCACCTTTCTAAGTCTTGGAGTTTATACACTCCCGCCTGTAGCGCATGAAAAATTGGGATTTTCCCCAGGATACAAAGGATTTATCTCCAGTACGTCCTTGGGTTGTACCCTCGGGACGTGAAAAATTGCTTATGCCATGGAAACTAACATTAAGTAGATTTCTAAGATACTTGAAGACATTGTACACAGGGGACATCCCTGCCAAGATGGTGGTGTAAAGCTAAAAGAATGAAGTTTG
>JARYGA010053169.1:0-33397 GCA_030545235.1 Helianthus tuberosus | reverse complement strand
CATTGCTAATTATGTATTAATTTGAAAATAACTATTCTGTTGACTTTTTAAAGTTAGCTTTGACCCGACAATTGACCTAGTTAGAGTGGGAATCAGAGAGTACCCTGTTAAGGGTTTATTACCCACATAAATACCTACTTATAGGTACTTTTAATTCGAGATTTGACTGAACAAAATTTAATTAATCTCGAAGTCAAACCTTAATTATGACGGTTTGACTTTTAGCTAAATAATTAAGCTAAACTGAAATACGAAGGATTAAGGACACCCACAAAGGTCCTAAGTATGCTTATGGATCCTAAGAGAAGTTGGTTGCTGATCAAAGGAGCTCCAGAAAGTGAACTTTGCAAATGAATGGCACAAGAGTTGCAACATGAAGCTCCTTATATATCCAATTTGATCATCTAAGATCGTGCCAAGGAGGTCTATAATTGCTTCCAGATCAACACAAGTGCCCCCCTATGCATGAAATACCATTTGAGCAGCCCCTGGTATGTAAAAACAAGTTTTAAAGTCGGTTTACAGGTCTGACTGGCAGCTGTTCGCATTTTTCTGTTACTGGGCGGTTCAGGCGGCCCGCGTAAGAGACCACCCAGGTCTTACACGGCCGGTATGGCCCTCCAGAACCTGCCAAACAAGTTTCAATTTTTGCATTTTTGGTCCCTGGTCCTTGTATGCGTGGTTTTAACTTCCAATTTTGCATGTCTAACCCTCTAACTTGATTTTTAAGGACCTTAAGACTTTTACAAAATTGGTTAAGTCCTTGGTTAACTTTGTGCTTACCCGAAAAGTCACAAATTTCAACGTTGACGCTTTTAACCCCTCGTATACGAATATTGTCATAACTTTCATACGATAACGAAACTTGGTGAAATTTTTACCACATATTCTAGTGAGTATAATTTATCGTTACAAAGCTTCGGGTTTGCTAAAAGGCCACTCAGAGGTATACTTTAAACATGTTGACACATTTAACCCCTGTAGTTTGTAATTCCTCACTTTCTTTCACGATTAGGTTCGTATGATCCATGATTTATTCGTTTAAGGATATAAACATCATGTGGGGCTATTGTAAAGTATATTTATCCATTGTTGACATTTTGAACCCTTATATTCACATACTTTTCTTGTTTGTCAACTTTAGTCCTTCTAAAGTATTCTTTCACACGTTCAGAGCTTATGACACGTGTCATTACATTATTGAACATGAATTTTCGAGGTGTTACATCCTCACCCCCTTAAAAGAAATCTCGACCTCGAGATTTACTGAAACAAATGAGGGTACTTTTCTTTCGTTGTGGACTCTACCTCCCACGTATACTCGGGACCTCTATGGGCATCCCATTTAACCTTTACAATTGGTACATGCTTCCTCCGAAGCTTCTTTACCTGTCGATCCTCAATCGACAATGGTTTTTCTACAAATTTCAAGCTCTCATCTATTTGCACATCCGTATGTGGTATGACTAGCGATTCGTCAGCTAGGCATTTCTTCAGATTGCAGACGTGGAATACATTGTGAATACCACTGAGCTCTTCAGGTAAGTTTAACTTGTAAGCCACTGACCCGACATATTCGATGATCTCGAATGGTCCTATATACCTTGGGCTTAACTTACCTTTCTTACCAAATCGCATCACTCCCTTCCAGGGTGATACCTTTCGCAAAACCTTATCACCAACCTCAAACTTTAGAGGTTTTCGCCTTTTATTAGCATAACTTTTCTGCCTATCCCTGGCAGCTTTCAGGCGGTCACGAATCTGGACAATCTTGTCCGTCGTTTCAAAGACTAAATCAGGTCCTGATAATTGAACTTCTCCTACTTCCGCCCAACAAATAGGCGTTCTGCATTTCCTACCATATAATGCCTCAAAAGGCGCAGCCTTAATGCTCGTATGATAGCTATTTTTATAGGAGAACTCGATCAATGGCAGGTGGTTATCCCAACTACCACCTAAATCAATCACATGCGCGAAGCATGTCTTCCAAAGTTTGAATGGTACGCTCACTCTGCCCATCTGTTTGGGGATGGTAAGCCGTACTAAAATTCAAGCGCGTGCCCAAAGACTGTTGGAAACTTTTCCAAAAATGTGATGTGTATCTGGTATCTCTGTCAGAGATAATTGACACTGGTACACCATGCAGAGATACAATCTTATCTACGTACAATTGGGCTAACATGTCAGATCTATAAGTCTCCTTAATGGGTAGGAAATGTGCTGACTTAGTCAGTCTATCTACTATCACCCATATAGTATCATTTCCCTTCCTTGTCTTTGGCAACTTGGTGATGAAATCCATTGTCACCATTTCCCACTTCCATGTGGGAAGTTCAGGCTGTTGTAGCAAACCTGACGGCTTCTGATGTTCAGCTTTGACTTGTGCACACGTCAAACATTTAGCTACATAGGCAGCTACAGACTTTTTCAAGCGTATCCACCAATAGTTTGCCTTTAGATCCTGGTACATCTTATCAGCTCCAGGATGAACGGAATATTTAGAAATGTGGGCTTCCTGGAGGATAACATCTTGAAGTCGTCCATAAACTGGAACCCATATTCGTCCATTCAACCTCAGGATTCCGTCCTTGTCATAGGATAACTGCTCCTCAGTTACTCCTAGCTTTTCATCAGGATAGTTAGCTTCCAACATAGCTTCCTTCTGTTCAGCTATCAACCTTTCATTTAAACTATTCTTTATCTCAATGCTCTTGGCATTGATTCTTATAGGTTTCACTCTTTCCTTCCTGGTTAAGGCATCAACAACTACATTCGCCTTGCCTGGGTGGTATCTTATCTCACAATCATAATCATTTAAAGTTTCCATCCAGCGTCGCTGCCTCATGTTCAAGTCCTTCTGATTGAACAAGTGTTGAAGGCTTTTGTGATCCGAGTAGATCACACACTTGGTTCCATACAAGTAATGCCTCCATAGTTTTAGTGCAAATACAACGGCACCCAGCTCCAAGTCATGGGTGGTGTAGTTCTTCTCATGCACTTTTAACTGTCGTGAAGCATAGGCAATGACTTTGCCTTTTTGCATAAGCACACATCCCATCCCGGCGTGTGATGCATCACAGTATACTACAAACTCATCAACTCCTTCAGGTAGCGTCAGCACTGGAGCGTTGCTCAACTTCTGCTTCAAAATATCGAAGGATTCTTGCTGCTTAGGCCCCCAATCAAACTTGCTATTCTTGCGAGTGAGTAGAGTCAGGGGTGCTGCAATTCTTGAGAAGTTTTCAATAAAATGCCTGTAGTATCCTGCTAGTCCTAGAAAGCTGCGAATCTCAGTGGGCGTTTTCGGCTCTTGCCAGTTCATAACTGCTTCCACTTTAGCGGGATCTACTTGGATACCACGCTCACTAACCACATGTCCAAGGAATTGGACTTCTCGAAGCCAAAATTCACACTTCGAAAATTTGGCGTAGAGTTTCTCATGATGTAGAAGTTTAAGAATGCAGCGAAGATGTTTCTCATGGTCAGCTTGGTTCTTTGAGTAGATGAGAATGTCATCAATGAAGACGATGACAAATTTATCCAAGTAGGGCTTGCAGACGCGATTCATGAGATCCATGAACGCGACAGGTGCATTAGTGAGTCCAAAAGGCATCACCAGGAACTCGTAATGACCATAACGAGTCCTAAATGCAGTCTTGTGTACATCTTCATCTTTAACCTTCAATTGATGATAGCCTGACCTCAAATCGATCTTAGAGAAGTAGCTTGCCCCTTGTAATTGATCGAACAGATCGTCGATCCTGGGTAAAGGATACCTATTTTTGATAGTGACCTTATTAAGCTCATGGTAATCGATGCACAGACGCATCGATCCATCCTTCTTCTTGACAAAAAAGATCGGCGCTCCCCAAGGAGACGAACTAGGTCTAATGAAACCTTTGGCTAGCAGATCATCTAACTGCGTCCTCAACTCCTTCATCTCCGTTGGTGCCAACCTATAAGGTGCTCTAGCTACAGGTGCTGCTCCGGGGATGATGTCAATTCGGAATTCCACTTGCCTATCTGGTGGTAAACCAGGTAGTTCTTTGGGGAAAACTTCAGGATATTCAGAAATGACGGGGATGTCTTCCATCTTAGGTTTCGGCTCATCAATAGTAACCTGTGCCGTATAAATGACACAACCCTTCTTCAGGAATCTAGATGCCTTGAGCATAGACACTTGCTAAGGCAATCCATACTGGGTGTCTCCCTGAATGGTAAGTGGCTCACCAGATGGGGTTTTGACTACAACTTGCTTCTTGTTGCACATAATCTAGGCTTGGTTATGCGATAACCAATCCATACCAATCACTATATCAAAACCGGCTAGCTTAAAGGGAAGTAGGGACAAAGGAAAAGAGTGGTTCCTAATGGATATAACACATCCATCTAACACAGTTGAGGCGGTTTCTATGGTTCCATCAGCTAATTCCACCTCATACTTCTCACTTAAAGCTTTAACAGGTAAATTCAGTAACTTACAAAACTTATTATCTACAAATGATTTATCAGCTCCTGAATCAAATAACACTCTCGCATAAACATCATTTATGAGGAAGGTGCCTGCGATCATATTGTCGTCCTGAACAGCTTCCTTTGCATCCATCTTGAAGACCCTAGCATTGGTCTTTTTCCCATCCTCGGTTTTCTTGGTGATCTTTGGGCAATTGGACTTGATGTGCCCTTTTTCATTGCAGCTATAGCACGTAGCATCCTTGATTTTCTTACAGTCTAAGGTTCTGTGCTCAGAAGACTTGCAAATCCCACATGCCCTTGGCTGTGACTGGGATTTCGACTCGAGTCTGCACCTCCCAAAATGGTGCTTCTTACAAACCTTACACTTAGGCTTATCTCCAGATTGATGCCAATCCTTCTTAGATCCAGACCCCTTCTTGTGGTCATTGTTTCCCCTGTGCTTCTTGTCTGATCGTCATGAATTGTCATCTTCACGCTTCCTTTTCTCGGCATCCGTGTTCCTCAGCGATCTCTGCCTGACCGCGTCCAGTGTGAGGGACAAGGATATATCAGCTGTAGACCTGAATGTAGCTGGTCGAGAGGCTTTTACACTTGCCTTAATCTCTGGGGGTAAACCCCCAAAGAAACGAGCTATTCTTTTGGGTTCCGGGGTTACAAGATAAGGAACCAACCTTGACATTGTATTAAAGCTCGTAAGGTAAGTTTGGCAATCCAGATTTTTCATTACCAATGACAGAAAATCTAACTCAATCTTTTCAACCTCATGCTGAGGACAGTAGTTCTCTTTGATGAGGGTAACAAATTGTTCCCATGTCATATTGTACAGTGGAACCTTCCCAGTAGCTTGAATCAACGATCTCCACCAGGCTAAGGCCTCACCTTTGAACGATTAAGATAACTTAACTACATCCTTATCAGCGCACCCGCTGATATCAACCACGGTATCCATTTCATCCAACCATGTCATGCAGTCAACTGCTCCTTTCTCCCCAGTAAAGTCTCTGGGTTTGCATGAGACGAAGTATTTATAAGTACAGGACTTACCACGCGGTTCCTGTTTAAGCTCGATCTTCTTTGACGGAACACTTTGCTGGTTCGAGGAGTGATGATCTTCATCATCCTTCTTTGGCTTATCTAGCTTAGAGGGTGGCTTACTATGAGCAATGTGTTTTTGGCTTAGAATGGGGTGCTGATTGGGTCCTGCTTCGAGTACTACTCGATTCACTATACTGCCTATCTATGGCTTTAGTGACAACATTGTCAATTAATACTTGGAGTTCTGCACCAGTTATATTGATCCTGGTGGCGTCATGATTCTCCTTTGGCTGACTGTTGACCTCCTCAGACTCGGCCATGTAGTTGGATTGCTACATAAAATGATGACAATGATTCATTTAAGGAATTATAATAGGTTTGTCATCTTGATAATTTATTAACCATGGTAATTAAAGAACCATATTGGTTAATTTGTCAAGAAAATTCATTTGGGACATTTCATTAGTAACCCTTAGTCCTAGAATAAAATATAATAATGGCACAATAGGCCTAGTCACATGGACATTTCTAAATTTTAGATCAAGATCTTATAGGATCCAGTTATTAAGGTTTAAATCAAGGCTCATTACCTTTCTTGACAGGGAGTTTATAAGCTACGACTGACTTTTGTCTTATATGACAATAATTATAGCCCGTATGCATTACATCTCAATCGGATGTTTAATTAATAATAAATAATTGGGATAGTTTAACGCAAGGGTGGCATGCGTGATTTTGCGGATCACATTAGCCAAGAATGTTAACATGTTTGCAGATGTTAACAGAGATTTGAATCTTTTAAACAGGTTTTACCATATTGGCCAGGTCTTGTAATGACATACAAGCTAGGTTTTACCTTTTAAGATTCTTATTTTAACATTTAACGCAGAACAATCCTAAATTGAGATGTTAATAAGGATCTGAATCTAATTGGGGAACTACCATCTTGGCCCTGTCTTACAATGACACAAGGCTAGGTCTTGTCCCTTTAGATTTTATCATTTTTAATATAATGATAGATCTTGTAAAAATATTGTTATTATTTATTTTATATTTTTATTCATGCATATAACTAAGAATAGAAATTTAAATCTAACCATTTCACCACATGAATTTAAAATACGAGTCTGCCCTAAACGGGACTTTCAACTGAAATAACATGCCCACGCAGGGGCTTAACCAAACAAACATACCCAAGCAGGGGTCAAACAAAAGACTTGCCCACGCAGGGGCTTAACAAACAAAACATACCCACGCAGGGGTTAAAACAGAAAACAGGCCCACGCAGGGGCTCAACTGACAACAAGGAAATACAACCAACAATTTGAAGGATTCAATGGTCCTTCTTGCTCTTTCCTTTTATTAAACCTGATAATCCCTTGAAGAAACCTTGTCGTTCCCTGCGATCTCTGTGAACTTGCTGCTCAACCTGATCCAATCTTTGGAGAATTTCCTCCCGCTCAGGCAGGGAAAACCGTGGTACCTGCGGCTGCGGCTACGGCTGATGTGGAGGTCGAAGAGACGGTTGCTGTTGGTACCCATAAGTTGGGTATCCAACTCCCCAAGGAGATCCGTAAGGCCCTTCGGGGTTAAGAGCATTGTAGTTCCACGCCGCCAGGTATGGGTCGATCTCCGCATAGTTGAAACTGGAGTGAGCCGGCTGCTCGAAGGGATTATATGTTGCTGGGCCAGTGTACATGGGAATTGGGTTGTCAAAACCCAAAGGTGGTGGTACAACATGTGCAGAGTTCACTTCCGGGTTGGGGTTTGAAGGTCCCCCAAACTGCTGGTCTTCTCAGAGCGGCGGATAGTGGCTGCTACTCGATGGTTGGGGGGTGCTGATATGCACTCCTCTTCCTTGCACGGACATTCGTGCGTTTGTTCTCCTTCGCCTCGGCGGCTCAGGAGGTTGCTGCTGAGGTGGTGGTGGTGGCGGGGTAACTGCCACAAAGCGAGAGTCCCTAGAAGGATCCGATTGCTGCTGCTGCTGCTGAGGCGTTGAATGGTAAGAAGGTGTGAAATACCATTCACACTGGTTGAACCTTGCATGGTAGCTATCTGGACCACGATAAGGTGATCCATGGAATGACGATCCGTCAGAGATTTCAATAGGATGTGTGGGGGTACCGGACGGTGGTTCAGTAGGCTCGGTATCCTCGTCCATGTCCATGTCGTGATCTCCAGAAAAATGATCTTTAAGTCCCAATGGGTTAACACCCACTGGTTCCTCGAGGTAGTTTGCCGGGTTGAACCGGCTTCGGAAGATTTGAGACGGGTTATCAAAGGAATGGCGTGAGTTGGACCGCTGGAGAGGGATAAACGAAGGCTGTGGGTTATCGGGTTCGTTTTCTGAATGGGGTCCAAAAGAGTGTAAGTAAGAAGGTGACGAAGCTAACGAGACAGATCGCCTCGCTGGCTGTAGATGTGCTCTCCAGTCTCCCTGTGGACTGGTATGTATGTTGACGGGTGAGGTCCGTCTTTGAGAAGGCTCGGCCTCCTGGTCATGGCCTGTTACAGGTGATTTTCCCTTTCTTCTGAAGAATCTTGGCGGCATATTTAGACCTGTCAACATGAACAAAGATAACAACAAAGAATAATATAAAAGACAAAATAAAACAAAATCAGGATTTGTCCTATGTTCTTTGTCTAGACTCGAAACTTTGAGGAATGTGCAATTGTGTAACTGAGATTAAACACAAAAGGCTAGTGTTTAATTCACTCAGTGTTGGCTCTGATACCAACCTGTCACACCCCGATATTTCCACGTATTACCGGTGGGCCCGGTGGGGAGTATCGTGACGTAGTTGATATCATCATAGTCAAACAACACAATATATAAATGCACAGCGGAAGCAAAGATAGAATCATTTCAACTTTAATAAATTGTAATATTAAGTATCACGATATAGTCGAAATAGATCCACAGGCGGATCAAAATAAAAAGGAGACATTGTTCAAGAGTTTTATGACATCCAAGCTTGCGAGACTTATTGTGGACGCCAGGAGAAAGCCAGCCTAGTTCGAGTAGTACCTGCACTTAACCTTTTTGGGAAAATACGTATGTTTACACTGGTAAATACAATTTAACTGACTCATTTTGAAAAGTTTAATAAAATTGATTTGAATGCACGTGGCACAAAACTTTTTATAACTTGGGATAATTATTTAAATATAATCTTGTAAAAGAATTACATGTTTCTTATGCATTCAGTAGCCCGGTTTGTACCGGGTTAAAGATCAATAGACACACCACATTATTTATTTTGGCACTGACGGGTGTACGCCTACACCCCGTGCTTAGGTCGTGGCCATTTCGTAAAATGATGCCAAGGATATCCGGGACATGGTCATTAACCCCCCAAAGGCTTTAAGCAAACAAAACATTTCCAAACGGAGCATATCAATGGTTTAACCTCTATCCGATTAAAGATTCAATGCCCGACCAAGCGGTATTTTATATACCATACCCCAAGCCCGTATAGGGAAAATAAGTTAAAAGTATTTACCTTTGCAAGTATCAATCACAAATAGAAAGTGCGTGTAGCTTTTACCGGGTCTCCTATTCTGGAACAAAGGTTTTTAATAACCTATTAGATTTCTAACGGGTCTTTAATTAAGCTTAAGCTTAGACCGGTTAGTTTTAAAGGAAGATACGGTTCGAACGCATGAATAAGCGAAGACCGGAATAGAATGTGATTTAGACCCGAAAAGTTTGAAGACTTGTATAATATGGGTAAGCTAAACACATTCTGGATTTTGAGACAAAAATGATAAGGTTTGACCCGTTTCGGCTAATATGTGTAAACTAGTTACATAAGCCGATCCGAACGCGAAAAGTGCGTAACGAGTAACCAAATGAGTCCTATGCAAGCTTCCTAAGTTAATATGCCTTAAATATGTCGTGACATTAGTAAGATATCTTCCATTATGCCCGACACGGATTTAAACTCGAATTATGCCCCGTAAGGGCATTTTGGTCATTTAAAAGGTTATAAAAGAGTTTAATTAGTAATCTGAGTTACAGGTCTGATTTATGTAGTAAATAAACTTAATTTAATAAGTTATAACAGTAGGGTACTAGATATATGTGAAATTTATCATTTAAAACCAAATTATGCACCTTAGGGGTATTTTGGTAATTTCACATAGGCTAAAAAGGTCAAAACTGAATTTTTGAGTTTAAAATTTTAGCTTACTGTCAAAGTATAAAAATATACTTAAAATATAAGTAGGTATCAAACCTTATGTGTTTAAAATGGTTTTAATACATACTATGTGTTAAAACGCTTAAAAAGGCGATTTTGAGCTATTTCCGGGTTTTTAAAGGAAAGCTGAAAATTTTAATATTCCAGAAAGCTCAAAATATTTTATTTATCATAACAAATCAGTAACAAAAGGTTTGGCATCAAAATTATTTGTAAAACTCATTTTATAGCCCAAAAGGGCAAAACCGACAATTACCGAATCAAGCTTAGAGACCTATGTTATGCTTAGCCAAAAATTAAATAAAAATCTTTAAAAATCTCAAAATATTATTTTATATCAGTGGGTAAAAAGTTTGGTATTAAAAATCGGGTTTAGATAGGCTATATGCTAATTATGCCGTTTATTTAATAAAAAGCTTTCTAATTACGCTAATGAGCATAACTCTTAATCTAGACCTCAAACTGATGTCAAATTTTAGGTGCAAGTTTATAAATCAGTAACTAAGGTTTCTACTCTTTTACTTTTTCAAAAATCACGTTTTATATTCAAAAGGGCATAATAGTCAACATTTAAGCACTTAACGGAAACATGCATATGAACCGGATAACTATTGAACCAAGTTGTATAATCACAGAGGGTTATACTAACAAGAGACCTGGTCCAAATAAAGCTCTAAAGCAATTTCTAAACTAAGCTGAAACGGGTCAGAACTGAAAGTCAAAGCAGAAGTCAAACTATGCGACTTTCGGTCCCGAACCGAGCCTATACTGAAAATTGTCGGGTTGAACATGTTTAGACATGTTCTTACATTAATAACCAAGTTATATTAATGATAAAACAGGTTACATGGATCCTACATTGCTAATTATGTATTAATTTGAAAATAAGTATTCTGTTGACTTTTTAAAGTTAGCTTTGACCCGACAATTGACCTAGTTAGAATGGGAATCAGATAGTACCCATTTAAGGGTTTATTACCCACAGAAATACCTACTTATAGGTACTTTTAATTCGAGATTTGACTAAACAAAATTTAATTAATCTCGAAGTCAAACCTTAATTACAACGGTTTGACTTTTAGCTAAATAATTAAGCTAAACTGAAATAAGAAGGATTAAGGACACTCACAAAGGTCCTAAGTATGCTTATGGATCCTAAGAGAAGTTGGTTGCTGATCAGAGGAGCTCCAGAAAGTGAACTTGTGAACTTTGCAAATGAATGGCACAAGAGTTGCAACATGAAGCTCTTTATATATCCAATTTGATCATCTAAGATCATGCCAAGGAGGTCTATAATTGCTTCCAGATCAAGACAAGTGCCCCCTATGCATGAAATACCATTGGGGCAGCCCCTGGTATGTAAAAACAAGTTTTTAAGTCGGTTTACAGGTCTGACTGGAAGCTGTTCGCATTTTTCTGTTACTGGGCGGTTCAGGCGGCCCGCATAAGAGACCACCCAGGTCTTACGCGACCGGTATGGCCCTCCAGAACCTGCCAAACAAGTTTCAATCTTTGCATTTTTGGTCCCTGGTCCTTATATGCGTGGTCTTAACTTCCAATTTTGCATTTCTATCCCTCTAACTTGATTTTTAAGGACCTTAAGACTTTTACAAACTTGGTTAAGTCCTTGGTTAACTTTGTGCTTACCCAAAAAGTCACAAATTTCAACATTGACGCTTTTAACCCCTCGTATACGAATATTATCATAACTTTCTCATACGATAACGAAACTTGGTGAAATTTTTACCACATATTCTAGTGAGTATATTTTATCGTTACAAAGCTTCGGGTTTGCTAAAAGGCCACTCAGAGGTATACTTTAAACATGTTGACACATTTAACCCCTGTAGTTTGTAATTCCTTACTTTCTTTCACGATTAGGTTCGTATGATCCATGATTTATTCGTTTAAGGATATAAACATCATGTGGGGCTATTGTAAAGTATATTTATCCATTGTTGACATTTTGAACCCTTATAATCACATACTTTTCTTGTTTGTCAACTTTAGTCCTTCTAAAGTATTCTTTCACACATTCAGAGCTTATGACACGTGTCATTACATTATTGAACATGAATTTTCAAGGTGTTACAACTTCAGACGAGACGGGGTATACACCTCAAATGTTGTCTATCGAAAGGTGTTACGTGACGAATGAACTAATTGTGAGTGAGAATGTTATGATTTTTTTTTGTGCATTTGGTGGTTTACGCAATTACATTTTAAATATAGTTACATGATGTTATTATTTTACACACTTTGGTCTCTTTTACTCACTTATTTATTTTTCTTTTTTAGATTGATTAAGAATTTGTTATGGATAAGACAAAGAGCAAAATATGAGGTATGTGTCAAGTATCTACCTTTGTATCCCATATTATATATAACAATAACATGATAAAAATATGTAACTAAAATACTTAACATTTTTTTAGTTCCCCAAAATGCTCCACTGATGTATCAGTTAAAGAGGAGAACAGAGAAGAAACTCATCCTCCAAAGGATGTAACAATCAAACAATAAGCGATACAAGAAATTCCGAAGGATGCTGATCTTGATGATGACAAATGGTGGTGTGACAATACAGACGACATCCTTGAAATGTTTAAGCCGTATGATTACTAAATTGATCTCATCATGATGCAAAGTACTTGACACTTGAGCTTTTAGTTTTCAACTTTTATGTTTAAAACTTATATTTCCTTATTCGTGTGCTACTTTATATAACTTTTATTTATGTTTAAGACTTATTTTTTCTTATTCGTGTGTTACTTTATTGCATCAATGGTTTTCTTGAAGTACTTGATAATTTAAATTCTAAATTTAATAATTACTAGACATCTGTAACACTTATGATATATATCCACCACAATAATGCTACCATAAGTATTATACCAAAAAGAAAACTATCAGAAACGAGTGTCGTAATGCAAAGTGTCGTCCCTGCCGCATCATACGGGCACCCTACTAGTTAATTAGAATTAGAGAGCACCTTATTTAAATTTTGTATCAAGTATTTAAATACTGATTAATGAGGCTTCAAATCATGCAAATAGACGGTTTATAGGAGTTTGTTCAGGATTAGGGGTGAAAAAAGATTAATTTTCATGTAAGAGTGAAGTAACCCAAGAGGCCGAGATAAGGCGAACATGGGCTGCATATAAACTTAGGCTCATCAACTTTAGTTTGATTGCTTTGGCCCAAGTGCAGAAAGCCCGAAACCATGAGAGCCGAGAACTGCCTTATCGGAAAAAATAAAGATATTTCACTAGAATAAACTTATAAAAAACAATTTAATCCTTAAATTGATATTTCTCTAACATTAAAAAAAACTAGTATTGGAGCCCGCGCTTCAAAGCGGGGTCGTAGAAGGATGCTGGCAAGGATGTATTTGGTACATGATATATCAATGAGTTATTTTTGACTATGCATACTTTAATCTAAATGACGGTAAAAAAATAAGCAATCAACATGGTCAAGTAAACATGTCAAGAAATTAAAGTTAGCTTTAACTATAAGTAAATAAAAATAATTAAATTTGGTACCTAACATATTGAATGGTTAATTTAGGCCATGTAGGCTTTAATCTAAATGACGGTAAAATAAGAAAGTAACACAATTAAAGTACAGGGGTAAAAACATAGTTCGTTTATAAGAAAATATTATTAAAGTTTAAATGTCGTATGATAACTTTACTAAAGTTTAGCATTAAAAACGTAAATTAACTAGAAAGATAAAACAATAATTATAGCCATAAACTAAAGTTAGATAAAGCACTAATAAATTAACACTATTCACAATTTAAAATGCCATAAATATGTGTTTGTTAAAAAAACATTATATATATTTTCAAAAAAAAAAATATTTTAATACATGTGCTAAAATATTTAAATTTTTTAATAAAAGCAAAACACAAAAAACATAATTATGAATTAAAATATATCTATACTTTTTTATAAAAGGAGAAATCTAAGTGACATAAGAAAAGCTGATGTGTCAACCATAGAGGCTGTTCAACAATGATTTTCTTATGTCATTACTGCATTATAAACCGGAATATATAAATCACTTTAAAAAAACATTTAATTTAATTTCAAAGCACTGCCTTGTGTATTCAAATGTTAAAAGGTCTGGCCCACATTCAAAAGGGCAAAGCACAACCCATCTACAAGAAAGTAGCAGATTGTTCATTTGGAAAACGTATACGTTAGCAGATGTTTTGAAATTACGGGTAATTTCAAATTCAAAATGCATGGGGATATGTAATTTGCAATTAATGCATGTCACTCACTCACTTTTCTCAGTCATCTTCTTATATAAACTGATTTATATTCTCATTTCACTCTTCATATTAGAAACCATATTTCTAATGTATCTCTCCCTCAAATCCCTTCTTCTCAATACTCGACATTTGTTCATAAAGGATAAGAGAAAACGGAAGCTCTCTCTGACCCACTTTCAGAACAAATTTTGGGGATATGTGGTTTGCCTTGATGATGGTAATGTGATATATGTGATTATATTTGTTTTGGTTTTTGATTTTTACTAAAGTTTTTTTATCTGAGTTATTATGACTAAAGTTGTGAATGATCTGAGCAGATGATGATGATGATTGTTCTACGGTTGTTTCCAGCATCATTGTTCCAACATCGTTTAAAGTATGTTTTTTTTGCTGCTCTAATTTTGAAATTTTGAATTTTTATTTTTGAAGTGATATATTCTAATTCTCGCTTTATATTTCAGTCTAATCACAGTTGTTTGAAATTCATACAATCATATGCGGGTTATTTTAGGTTTGTATTAAAAGAAGCATAAAGTTAAATTAAACACAAAGAAAGATTATTAAATGTCCATTTAAAATAATTTAGGCTTATGACTAAATAATGATTACATTTGACTTGGGCAGATGATGATGATGTAGAACCCTCAGTAGTTCCTACTAAACGCAAGAAAGGATCTGCTACTGCTGTAAGATAAGATTTTATTTTACTAGAGATGTGTTCTTTCCTGCCTTTTTTGTATTAAAAGCAGCATAAAGTTTGGTTTAAAACAGCTCTTTTTGAAGCAAGTTGAGGATTAAGTATATGAGGATAGGGCTACTCTTCAACAGCTGAAGAAGTGTTTTCATGTACTGCATCGTGGCCTGTTCACGAGAGGCCAGGTTTCCAGAAACCTGATGGTGATGCATTCAGTACTTCCGTGGAGTTCATGGAGATTGTCGAAGATATACATTGAGAAGTTCGGTATTCGATGGAGTTGAAGCTAAAATCACTAAATTTTTGTTGTTAGATTCGTAAATTTCTTAGTGTTGTTGTTAGATTTTAAAGTTTCGTTATTCAGTAGTCGATGTAATTGTTGATCTTTTAATCTTCATAATTAAATTTTAATCATATTAATGTTTGTGGAGCATTTTATTTTTACTAATTTTAAGAGGCATAAGTATTATTATGTAATTTTTAATATCATCTGATTATTGCAGATCGGTACTTTATATTCTCATTTCACTCTTCATATTAGAAACCATATTTCTAACCACATTTCTAATGTATCTCTCCCTCAAATCCCTTCTTCTCAATACTCGACATTTGTTCATAAAGGATAAGAGAAAACGGAAGCTCTCTCTGACCCACTTTCAGAACAAATTTTGGGGATATGTGGTTTGCCTTGATGATGGTAATGTGATATATATGATTATGTTTGTTTTGGTTTTTGAATTTTACTAAAGTTTTTTTATCTGAGTTATTATGACTAAATTTGTGAATGATCTGAGCAGATGACGATGATGATTGTTTTACTTTTGATGCAAAAATGAAATTGTCTCTGAGTTTAATTAGATTATATTGATGTTGAATCAATATCTGTTAGTGTATAGATCTGGCAAAGTTAAAGTTTGGCAAAAGAGAACATCTGCTCTAAATAATCATCTGTTGATCTAACGGCTGTTTGACTTGCTATTGTTGGCAATATCTGTTGTTGCCTAACAGATGTTCGCAATATCTTTGTCTGTTGGAGTTGCAGAAGCATTTGTTTACTATGTAGAGTATTGCTGGTCTTTAAATGAATAGATTTTTTATCTGATTTATGACTAAATGATGATTGCAAATGAAGCGATTTTTTATCTGACTTAAAATACATTTAATTTCAAACAACTGCTCTATATTCAAATGTCAAAGGTCTGGCCCACATTCAAGAGGGCAAACCACTGCCCATCTCTTAGAAAGTATAACTTAGCAGATGTTTCCTTTTGCAAACATATATCTTAGTAGATGTTTTGAAATTGCCGGTAATTTCAAATTCAAAATTCCTGGGGATATGTACTTTGCAATGAATGCATATCACTCACTCACTTCTGTCTTATCGTAAAGACGTCTTATGGTACATGAAGAGGTTAATTGTAATTATAATAACGTTTTAATTTTATACTTTTCCCATGGAAACACACTTTTTAAATGTTTTGCATTAAAAGCCTAACGAATGTCGCATCATATTCTTTCATCTGACGATGTATTTAGTCATAACCGCCTTCATTGGGTATATAAAATACATTGGGCAGAGGTTTTCATCATTAGCGTTTTCATCCATCTACTCAATCATCTTCAAAAGTTGTTTGTTTATCAATATCATTACAATTTATTTGGCTTTCAAAGACGCATTGGTTCACTGCAAAATGGAAAACATTGGGTTTCAAGTGATTGTTGATGAAATTTCCACAAGGCTCTCTGCAGAAGATATTGGTCATTTGAAATGTCTTTCCAAGAATTTTTATAGGGAACTGTCAAGTCATAGATTTGAGATGATGCATGCTCTCCGAAGTGGAGATTCAATAGAAAAGAAACTACTCTCCTTTAAAGACACGTCAATTGTGACAACACGAGTTTCCAAGATTCCATCTTCGCATTAATTGTACGTTAATTGTTTAGTTGTTTGCTTACACGACTTGTTTGCCTTGTAATTGTACACGTTTGATATATGGGGAGACGTTATGTGACTTTTGTGTCGATATGTTTGGTGATATGATATGTAACATATATGAATAAGTTAAAACCTTAAACTAGTTCCCCCTATATAAGCTCGACGAAACCTAGGGTTGCGCCATAAACCACTTCGACGAAACAGGGAGGGTTTTGCCATCTGCACTCCGACGAAACGGAGGGTTACGCCGGCCCAATGTTACGCCGAGGCCCAGTTAAGGCCCAACAGTTACAGTTTACGTATTTAGAGGAAGTAGGTTACGTGAGTAGTCATTCTTACAAACCCTAGAGTTCATCCTTTGTGCGACGGCAATCACTCACCCTCCCGGATCCTCGCTAGTTCATTCCGTAATCGGTTAGTGTGTAATAATCAGAATTGATTGCTTGTTATACTGTTTAGATTGTTTGTGTAAATGCTTGTTGTCATAACTTGATTTCTCTGTCTGATTTATGATGATTGTCACGATGATTATGTATATCGAGATCCCATTGTTAATGATATTTGTAATGGTGAATTTGATTACCCGTTATGAGATGATTAGAGGATAGAATGATAAATAGTAGGGTTTGATATTCGGTTGTTAATCCATGAGACTAAATCAGATGTTTGAGATTTGTATTCGTTTATGTTCGCTGGTTTGGACCATGTTACTGTTTGGTAGAGTGCTTGCGATTGAGTAGATCTGATCATTGACTACATTCCAGATTTCAATCAAAGTCATGTATGGTTACTTGATAATTCAAGGTTCTTGCTAGAGGTTGTGTTGTGATGCATATGGATTAATGATTAGTAGCATAATGCCTATTATGTTCGAATGATGACTGTATGATCGATGACAGTGGTGATGCGGCTGTTAGTGATTAGGGTTTGTACGATTGTATGCTAAACTGTTACATAATCGGCGAAAGTCTCACTCGACGAAACATTGTTGACGACGAAACTTGTGGAGTTTCGCCACAAGGAAGGCCGACGAAACTTGATGAGTTTCGTCATATGATGACACGACGAAACATAGTGAGTTTCGTGGCATAGGGTTTCGCCGAGTATGAGTTTCGTTAACGGACTTTACTTGAACAGTAGGTTGTGATGTCTTCGCTGATTTCATGTATTATGACTGAATGAGCTACTTTAGTCTGTTACTAATTGTTATTGTCTGTTGAGGTCTATGCATGGGTAGTATGAACTTGAATAACTGTTAGGATGTTTCAATACACTATATGATAGCATAACAAACATGAATCTTGCGAAAGATAACTGATATTGTATGTATTCATACACTAGGCTTTGACAGATAAACTGTGATCAAGTAGAGTAGCAAACCGAGCAAACCAAGGTGAGTTCACACTTCTAAGGCATGGGATTCCCGGTGGGTTGGGAATGGGATTGAATAACTACGACAGAACTCGTACATTCACCACTACTAGACTACTTACCACCGTCCTCGGATTGGGAAGGACGCCAGCGCAAAACCTACGTACTCGCTACGTACCACCGTCCTTGGATTGGGAAGGACGCCTGCGCAAAACCTACGTATTCTCATACGTACCTCTGTCCTCGGATTGGGAAGGGCACCTACGCAATACCTACGTATTCTCTTACGTACCTCTGTCCTCGGATTGGGAAGGACACCTTTAGATACAACTAGTCTAGTGAATTACAACATGGGAAGCCCCTACTAAATATCGTGAAAAAGTTTGGGAAACAAGGATACCGGTTAACACATGGTTATGAAACAAACTTACGATTTCTGAAACGAACTCAATAACTGAACAATCAACTTTGAACTCGCTCAACTTTGTTGTTGACTCATTGTTACATGCCTTCCAGGTCGTTAGGTACTCATGGAGCTTGCACAGGGAGGCGCGGTCGTTGTGGGACATGGACAGTGTGTGTCATGTTAAAAACATTATATCATTTCGAACTTAATACTTATGTTGGGTTTTTACATTTATACTTCCGCTAAACATTTAACTATGCTTTTGTTTGAACACCTTTCATATTGTGTGGTTGAATTTTATTTATTACTTACAATGTTCAATATGATTGGTGGCTCGATCCTGGTCAGTCACGCCTCCAAGCGGTGATACTCCGCGTGTGGATTTTTGGGGGTGTGACAGATTGGTATCAGAGCCATAGGTTATAGTGAACTTGGTTTTAAAAAGGGGAAAACTTTTGGATAAAACCAAACTATAACCTGAACAGTGCTCAATGATCCACAACGACGCTTCGCTCCACGTGCAAGACTCGACACTATAGGTGATACGATTCATGTTTATATTACCTACTTGTTAGTTACATAGAACATTGCTTATGGTATGCTTTGATAACATAGTATCTACTGCTTGAAAACTTTGTGTGTTCACTCTCTTCTGTCATTCCACCCTTGCGTATTGATACGACGCACTTCTCACTTGTGTTCTCTGTATTGTGAAGATCATGAGTGGACGAATCAACCTCACACAAGCCCAGCTGACGGCTTTAATCAACGAACAAGTTACTGCGGCACTTGCAGCCGCTCAAGCAGGAGGTATACCCTGCAGTCGCAACTCACTCTAGGATCTTTAGATCCTACCCTCATAAACCAACTCTTGTGTTTAACTTTGTCCTGTCCTTGTATACACAACAGGCCAGCATGCCCAGCCGCCTGTGTGCACGTTCAAGACTTTTATGGACTGTCGTCCTAGTACTTTCAGTGGCACTGAAGGGGCCGTTGGACTCCTCCACTGGTTTGAGAAGCTCGAATCGGTCTTCGAAATGTGTGAATGCCCTGAGGCTCGTAGGGTGAAGTATGCCACTGGTACCCTCGAAGGCACTGCGCTGACTTGGTGGAATGCGCAAGTTCAAATGTTAGGGCTGGCAGCTGCTAATGCCACCCCATGGAATGACTTCAAGGAACTGATCAAGCGAGAATACTATAATCGTGATGACATCCACAAGCTAGAAGTGGAGTTCTTTAACCTGAAGATGACGGGGTCAGAGATAGAGGGGTGTACGAAGCGATCCAACGAACTAGCAGTGTTATGTCCAACTATGGTGGATCCTCCCATCAAGCGTATCGAGCTGTACCTCAAAGGCTTAGTACCAGAGATTCAAAGCCATGTGACTTTTGCTAACCTTGCTACCATCCAGGATGTTACTCGTCTTGCTCATCGTCTCACAGACCAGGCAGTGGAACAGAACAAGCTTCCTAAGCTTATAGGTGCTACTGCTACTACTACTTCTGCTATTCCCAGTGACAACAAATGAAAATGGGATGGAGCCTCCAGCAAGGGTTCAACTACAGTTCAGTCCCAGGCACAACAACGTAAGATTGATGACTACCAGAGTCCTGGTCAGCAATCTTCTGGTAGTCAAGGGCATGGTGGATATCGAGGAAACAACCCAAAGTGCAACAAATGCAACAGGCACCGCAATGGTCAGTGCAACAAGGGACGTTGTCAGAGGTGTCTCAAGATGGGTCATGAAGCCAAGGATTGCAGGAGCTCACGGCCTGCAAATCAGAATCATCAGCAGCAACAGCAAGCGCCGCAGAATCAGCAACATCAACAGGGGATGCTTTCAGTGTGGCGCTGAAGGTCACTTCAAGAGACACTGCCGGCAATTAAATCTGAATCAGAATCAGAACCACAATCAAGGAAACGGGAACAATAATGGGGGCAACAATGGGGGAAACAATGATGGCAACGGTGCCAGGGGTCGAGTGTTCGTGCTGGGTCAGGGTGATGCAAGGAATGATCCTAACGTAGTGATGGGTAAGTTCCTTCTCGACGACTTTTATGTTACTGTTTTATTTGATTCAGGTGCCGATACCAGTTATGTGTCTCTAAAAGTTAGTCAAATGCTCAAGCGCACACCAACACTTATGAACACCAAGCACATACTAGAGTTAGCAAATGGTAAAAGCCTAGAGGCCACGCATATAATTAAGGGTTGTAATCTCGTTTTAGCGGGCCAGACCTTCTCCATCAATCTTATTCCTATAGTTCTGGGTAGTTTCGACATCGTCATTGGGATGGATTGGTTATCCCAACAGCAAGCAGAGATCCTGTGCAAGGAAAAGATTGTTCGTATTCCCCGTTCTGGTAAAGACCCTCTCGAAATTCAAGGTGACAAGAGTGGTGCTGTGGTGGGCATCATCTCCTTTCTCAAGGCCCAGAAGTGTTTGCGAAAGGGCCACACTGCTATTTTAGCACTTGTTACTGACGCATCATCGAAAGAGAAGAAAATAGAGGATATTACAGTAGTACGTGACTTTCCTCAAGTGTTTCCTGAGGAATTACCTGGCCTACCGCCTCATCGCCAGGTCGAATTCCAAATCGAGCTGGCTCCTGGAGCAGCGCCCATAGCTCGAGCACCTTATCGCTTAGCTCCAACCGAACTAGAAGAACTGTCCAAACAATTGCAAGAACTCTTGAATAAGGGTTTCATTTGTCCTAGCTCTTCGCCCTGGGGAGCTCCAGTGTTGTTTGTGAAGAAGAAAGACGGTACCTTCCGTATGTGCATAGATTACCGTGAACTCAACAAGGTGACCGTGAAGAATCGCTATCCTCTTCCACGCATTGATGACTTATTCGACCAGTTGCAAGGGTCGAGCTTCTATTCAAAGATTGATCTGAGATCAGGCTACCATCAACTGAGAGTCCGGGATGAGGACATCTCCAAAACAGCATTCAGAACTCGCTACGGCCACTACGAGTTTCTGGTCATGCCATTCGGGTTAACAAACGCACCTACGGTTTTCATGGATCTTATGAATAGGGTGTGCAAGCCCTACCTGGATAAGTTCGATATCGTATTTATTGATGACATCCTGATCTACTCTAAGAGTCAGGAGGAACACGAGCAACATTTGCGGCTTATCTTGGAACTTCTTCGAACAGAGCAACTTTATGCTAAATTTTCCAAATGCGACTTCTGGCTTCAGGAAGTCCATTTCTTAGGCCACGTGGTAAACGGGAATGGGATTCACGTTGATCCGTAAAAAGTCGACTCGATCAAGAATTGGCCTGCATCGCGTACACCAACAGAAATCCGCCAATTCTTGGGTTTGGCGGGCTACTACAGAAGGTTCATCAAAGACTTCTCGAAGATTGCACAGCCGCTTACTCTACTGACTCAGAAGGGTGTCACCTATCGTTGGGGTGATGCTCAAGAATCAGCGTTCCAACATTTGAAGAGTAGACTTTGTAGCGCACCTATTCTCTCATTGCTTGAGGGCACATACGATTTTGTGGTTTATTGTGACGCGTCCATCCAGGGACTTGTTTGTGTGTTGATGCAACGTGACAAGGTAATAGCCTACGCATCACGCCAACTTAAAGTTCATGAAAGAAATTACACCACACATGACTTGGAGCTGGGAGCTGTGATTTTCGCACTTAAGATATGGAGACATTACCTGTACGGTACCAAATGCACCATCTACACCGATCACAGGAGTCTCGAGCATATCTTCAAGCAAAAGGAGTTGAACATTCGACAATGGCGATGGGTTGAGCTATTGAATGATTATGAATGTGCCATCAAGTACCATCCGGGCAAAGCCAATGTTGTGGCCGACGCCCTCAGTCGAAAGGATACTACACCTAAGCGTGTGAGAGCATTACAACTCACCATTCAATCTAGTCTTCCTTCCTAGATATGAGATGCTCAGACAGAAGCATTGAAACCAGAAAACGTCAGGGCTGAAGCCCTACGCGGCTCAAGGCAGCGGTTAGAACAAAAGGAAGACGGCGCCTACTACGTAACGGGATGCATCTGGGTCCCACTCTATGGCAATTTACGAGAACTTGTAATGGATGAAGCACATAAGTCTCATTACTCGGTACATCCTGGTTCAGAAATAAGATGTACCACGACCTCAGAACTACGTATTGGTGGCCTAGCATGAAAGCTCACATAGCAACTTACGTTAGCAAGTATTTGACTTGTGCGAGAGTCAAGACTGAATATCAGAAACCATCGGGCCTACTCCAACAACCAGAAATACCACAATGGAAATGGGAGCAAATTTCCATGGATTTCGTTACTGGCCTGCCTAGATCTCAACGTGGAAAAGATACTATTTGGGTGATCGTGGATCGACTCACAAAGTCTGCACACTTTTTGGCTATCAAAGAAACGGATAAGTTCTCCACCTTAGCAGATGTTTACCTTAAGGAAAGTGTCTCGAGGCACGGGGTGCCAACCTCTATTATTTCCGATCGTGATGCACGTTTTACTTCAGAACTGTGGCAAGCGATGCACAAATCTTTTGGCTCTCGATTAGACATGAGCACAGCCTATCACCCGCAAACAGATGGGCAGTCTGAACGCACCATTCAAACCCTTGAAGACATGCTTCGTGCATGTGTGATTGATTTTGGCAACGGCTGGGAAAAACATCTACCGTTAGTGGAATTTTCGTATAATAATAGCTACCACACCAGTATTCAAGCTGCTCCATTTGAGGCATTGTACGGGCGTAAATGCCGATCACCTCTTTGTTGGGCAGAGGTGGGGGATAGTCAGATCACGGGCCCAGAACTTGTAGTAGACACAATGGAAAGAATTGCTCAGATACGACAACGTATGGCGGCAGCTCGTGACCGTCAGAAAAGCTATGCTGATAAACGCAGGAAACCACTCGAGTTCCAGATTGGGGATCGGGTGCTACTCAAAGTCTCACCTTGGAAAGGTGTAGTTCGTTTTGGCAAACGAGGCAAACTCAATCCGCGTTATGTCGGACCGTTCGAAATCATTGAGAAAATAGGCAGGGTGGCCTACAAACTGAACCTACCAGCAGAACTCAGTGGAGTTCACAACGTATTTCACGTGTCAAATCTGAAGAAGTGTCTGTCATATGAGACCCTCATAGTTCCTTTGAAGGAGCTCACTATCGACGATCAGTTGCGATTCATCGAGGAACCAGTTGAAATCATGGACCGAGACGTTAAGGTTCTCAAGCACACCAGAATACCACTTGTTCGAGTTCGTTGGAACTCCCGTCGTGGCCCAGAGTTCACCTGGGAACGAGAAGACCAAATGAAACTCAAGTATCCCCAGTTGTTCGAGAACAATGCAACTACTACTGAGGCTGAAGCTACTGCGGAATTTCGGGACGAAATTCCAAATCAACGGGGGGATGATGTGACACCCCAGGAAAACCAGTGAGCCACGCAACCTAACTAGCTTCCTCAGTAACCGCATGCCAAATTTCGGGACGAAATTTCTTTCAAGTCGGGGATAATGTGACAAGTCGAGTTTCCAAGATTCCATCTTCGCATTAATTGTACGTTAATTGTTTAGTTGTTTGCTTACACGACTTGTTTGCCTTGTAATTGTACACGTTTGATATATGGGGAGACGTTATGTGACTTTTGTGTCAATATGTTTGGTGATATGATATGTAACATATATGAATAAGTTAAAACCTTAAACTAGTTCCCCCTATATAAGCTCGACGAAACCCAGGGTTGCGCCATAAACCACTTCGACGAAACAGGGAGGGTTTTGCCATCTGCACTCCGACGAAACGGAGGGTTACGCCGGCCCAATGTTACGCCGAGGCCCAGTTAAGGCCCAACAGTTACAGTTTACGTATTTAGAGGAAGTAGGTTACGTGAGTAGTCATTCTTACAAACCCTAGAGTTCATCCTTTGTGCGACGACAATCACTCACCCTCCCGGATCCTCGCTAGTTCATTCCGTAATCGGTTAGTGTGTAATAATCAGAATTGATTGCTTGTTATACTGTTTAGATTGTTTGTGTAAATGCTTGTTGTCATAACTTGATTTCTCTGTCTGATTTATGATGATTGTCACGATGATTATGTATATCGAGATCCCATTGTTAATGATATTTGTAATGGTGAATTTGATTACCCGTTATGAGATGATTAGAGGATAGAATGATAAATAGTAGGGTTTGATATTCGGTTGTTAATCCATGAGACTAAATCAGATGTTTGAGATTTGTATTCGTTTATGTTCGCTGGTTTGGACCATGTTACTGTTTGGTAGAGTGCTTGCGATTGAGTAGATCTGATCATTGACTACATTCCAGATTTCAATCAAAGTCATGTATGGTTACTTGATAATTCAAGGTTCTTGCTAGAGGTTGTGTTGTGATGCATATGGATTAATGATTAGTAGCATAATGCCTATTATGTTCGAATGATGACTGTATGATCGATGACAGTGGTGATGCGGCTGTTAGTGATTAGGGTTTGTACGATTGTATGCTAAACTGTTACATAATCGGCGAAAGTCTCACTCGACGAAACATTGTTGACGACGAAACTTGTGGAGTTTCGCCACAAGGAAGGCCGACGAAACTTGATGAGTTTCGTCATATGATGACACGACGAAACATAGTGAGTTTCGTGGCATAGGGTTTCGCCGAGTATGAGTTTCGTTAACGGACTTTACTTGAACAGTAGGTTGTGATGTCTTCGCTGATTTCATGTATTATGACTGAATGAGCTACTTTAGTCTGTTACTAACTGTTATTGTCTGTTGAGGTCTATGCATGGGTAGTATGAACTTGAATAACTGTTAGGATGTTTCAATACACTATATGATAGCATAACAAACATGAATCTTGCGAAAGATAACTGATATTGTATGTATTCATACACTAGGCTTTGACTGATAAACTGTGATCAAGTAGAGTAGCAAACCGAGAAAACCAAGGTGAGTTCATACTTCTAAGGCATGGGATTCCCGGTAGGTTGGGAATGGGATTGAATAACTACGACATAACTCGTACATTCACCACTACTAGACTACTTACGACCGTCCTCGGATTGGGAAGGACGCCAGCGCAAAACCTACGTACTCGCTACGTACCACCGTCCTCGGATTGGGAAGGACGCCTGCGCAAAACCTACGTATTCTCATATGTACCTCTGTCCTCGGATTGGGAAGGGCACCTACGCAATACCTACGTATTCTCTTACGTACCTCTGTCCTCGGATTGGGAAGGACACCTTTAGATACAACTAGTCTAGTGAATTACAACATGGGAAGCCCCCACTAAATATCATGAAAAGGTTTGGGAAACAAGGATACCGGTTAACACATAGTTATGGAACAAACTTACGATTTATGAAACGAACTCAATAACTGGACAATCAACTGTGAACTCGCTCAACTTTGTTGTTGACTCGTTGTTACATGCCTTGCAGGTCGTTAGGTACTCATGGAGCTTGCACAGGGAGGCGCGGTCGTTGTGAGACATGGACAGTGTGTGTCATGTTAAAAACATTATATCATTTCGAACTTAATACTTATGTTGGGTTTTTACATTTATGCTTCAACTAAACATTTAACTTTGCTTTTGTTTGAACACCTTTCATATTGTGTGGTTGAATTTTATTTATTACTTATAGTGTTCAATATGATTGGTGGCTCGATCCTGGTCAGTCACGTCTCCAAGCGGTGATACTCCGCATGTGGATTTTTGGGGGTGTGACATCAATTGTCGTTGACAATGTAGTTGCTGGTACTTTGGATGTTGTTAGAAGCAAAACGTTAAGTTTTCCTAACAATGTCCACCCTACCTTCTTACGTATTCTATCGTCATTTAATGGATTGTTGTTAGTTTGCTATGAAGGGATTTGCTGTGAGTTTATTCTTTGGAATCCAATTACCAGGCGCTAAAAGGTTTTGTGTGACAACTATTTAAATTACAATCATGATCGAAATTCTGATACTGGTGGAATTTATTTTGATCAATTCAATGACCTGAAAGTGCTGAACATCAGATGTTACAGTAATGTAGCTACTGCTCATGTTTACTCACGACGTCGTGAGTCATGGAGAACAATAAATTTCAGTAGTGTAAATAATTATGGTTCAAGCAGTTATTCATGGTCTATAGGAGTTTATGCTGATAAAACCATATATTTCATGGTTTCAAATTATTGGTATCCACTAGGTGAGAGGAACATCGTTGCTTTTGATGTTCTTTCTGAGACTTTCAGAATGCTTCGTTTTTCAGAGAGTATCGTAGTCAATCCTTGCCAAGGGAATTTTTTGACCATCGCAAAGAGACTGCATTAGATTGTTATTGGAAAGTCTGCTGAGCTAACTACTGATTTGCTCAGATATGAAGAAGGAGGCTGGATGAAGGTGTTTGCTTTCAATAATCCCCGTGTAGTTGATTATGAAGATAGGCGTCGAATGACTAATATAATTGAAGACAACAAGTGGCTGATAACAAGCATCTGGGGGGATATGGTTGAAGTTGATCTGAGCAACGAAGTTCTGAAATACCTAGGGCTGTAAACGAACCGAACGTTCAGCGAACAGTTCGTGAACCGTTCGGCGGGAAGTTCGTTTATGTTCGTTCGTTTAATAAACGAACGAACATGAATAAGAAATTTTGTTCGATTAGTTAAATGAACGAACATGAACAGAGGTCTCGTTCGTTCGATTGTGTTCGTGAACGTTCGGTAAGGTGTTCGTGGACGTGTTCGTGAACATTCGTTGATTTGCGTTCGTTTATGTTTGTATGTTTGTGTTTTAATTGAAGATATTTGTACTTTCTTATATTTTATTTGTACTTTTTATATTATTAAACTTTTATTTATTTCATTACCCTAACAATTAAACTAGTAAACCCACTTTCACATTTTTTATGCATCATTTCCCTTTCATTTCTCATTATTTACATCGGCGAATACGATCGACCTCCGTTCCACAATAAGGGATTCAAGTTCGAGTGCTACACTCTGGGCCATCTATCTTTATCCTTCGTCTCATTCGCCAAATTTATTTGTGTTCGTGAACCGTTCGCGAACACGCTCATTTCCTTAATGAACGAACACGAACATAAAATCTCGTTCGGTAAGTGTTTATGAACCGTTCGTGAACACATTTATTTCCTTAACGAACGAACACGAACAAGGCCTTGTTCGTGTTCGTTCGGTTCGTTTACAGCACTAGAAATACCTCCAACATGTTGACAACTACAATGGTCCGAAAGGAGCTTTATTTATCGAGACTACTGTTTCGCCCATTGAATAGAAATTAGTATGCTGTATTTTACTGAATGTTGTTTGCTGTTTTGAACTTTGTTTATTATATAGTTATCTCTGTTTTACACTTGTAGTTTTTATATAATTAGTTGTGTTAAAATTATTAATCATGTTTGTTATTTAAATTAACTAAATGAATATTTAGGTTTGAGAGTGTAAAAGCTTGTAATATTGGCAAATGTCTGTTTAAATGATCAAAGCTCTGTTATTGTGAACAGATGTTTGAAAAAAAACACTAGTTGATACATCTGTTGACTTTGGTCAACAGATGGATGAAAACAAATGTTTGGAACTACTGTTGGGATAAAGCAGAGTCCTGTGGAGAAAACTGTGGTTGAAACTGCTGTTTGGTTAAAACGGTTGTTTAAAACCACTGTTGGGTTAAAATAGTGTTTTGTAGAAGTTGAAGGGGATTGAAACGACTGTTGGGTTAAAATATTGTTTTTTGGAGAAGCAACATGCTTGAATGCAAATGTTATTTTGTTTACAAAAGATTAATAAATTGTATATTTTTGTATTTTTTATATTCTAAAGTTTAAGTATTTAAGGTTGAAGTTGAAGTTGGGGAGATATTGTTGAAGTTGATTTGAGCAATGAAATTTTGAAATATCTCCAACATGTTGACAACTACAGTGATCCGAAAGGAGCTTTATTTATCGAGACTACTGTTTCGCCCATTGATTATAAATTATTATGATGTATTTTATTGAATGTTGTGTGCTGTTTTGAAGTTTGTTTATTATATAGTTACCTCTGTTTGACACTTTCATATTTTATATAATTCGTTGTGTTAAAATTATTAACCATGTTTGTTATTTAAGCTAACTAAATGAATATTTAGGTTTGAGAGTATAAAAGCTTGTAATATTGGCAAAAGTCTGTTTAAATAATCAAAGCTTTGTTATTATGAACAGATGTTTAAAAATAAAACAGTGGTTGATACATCTGTTGACTTTGGTCAAGAGATGGATGAAAACAGATGTTTGGAATCACTGTTGGGATAAAGCAGAGTGTTGTGGAGAAAACTGTGGTTGAAACTGCTGTTTGGTTAAAACTGTGTTCAAAACCATTGTTGTTGATACATCTGTTAATACAGTGGTTGATGCATCTATTGACTTTGGTCAACAGATGGATGAAAATAGATGTTTGAAACCACTGTTGGCTTAAAACACTATTTTGTGGACAAAAAGTGGTTGCTTTTTTTTCAAACAGTGGTTTGACTTTGGTCAAGACAGACTTTTGAACCACTAAGAATCATAGTTTTGCAAACAGTGGTTTAACTTTGGTTAAACAGACTTTTTGAAAACAGTGGGTTGACTTTAAGCAATCATCAATGGAATTGGTCAACTTTATTTGCAAAAATTGGTTTTAACTTTATTTGAATTACAAGTACCGTATAATTCTCATTCTTATTGTAAGAATTGGCATGGATCTAAAGTTAATAAAATATGGTATGCATGGTTTTCTAAGAAACGACCCGTGTTTAGTCATGGCCAGCTCGATGTTGCTGTATCTAGAGTAAAAAGTAGGAAGGGGTTGAAAGTTTTGATTTGTGATAAAGAGAAACGAGTCTGTACAACCACTACTAATGTGGTTTACAAAGAAGTTTTACAAAATCTATGATGATACTAAACATCTGTCAACCTGGCAATGTCTGTTGGGTATAATGGAGGAACTGTTGTTAGGAAATGTTTGTTGGAAAGCAATACAACTTTTTAAAAGCATCTGATACTTACTATGCATAAAGCCTATCCTGAGAACACATGCTGCGAAAAATGTTTATATCTGGCGTTGTAGTAACAAGTTTGCAGCTCTCATTTTTAATGAGAGTACTAAATTCTTTGTTAATAACATTATTTTCTTAATATTTGTTTACTAACCTTTGTAATTTCTGTTGACTGACCTTTTTAACATGGGTTGACTAACATCTGATACTTACTATCTATCCATCTGGCAAGCTTTGTTGGAGATAATGGATGACAGTATTTAGAAAATGAGTGAATTGCAAAAATTATCCTTTATCTTTATACACATTTGCAGGCGGTGTCCTTTTTCTTTAAAATTGACGAGTTTTGTACTTTATGTTTTGAAATCCTACATGTTATGTCCTTTAGGCCTAACCTAGTTAATTTTTTCAGTTAAATTAGATCACAAAAGGGTATTTTAGTCTTTTTACCCATTTAAATAAAAATGTTTTAACAAATAAAACAAAAATAAAAATGTTTTAATAATATATAACACTCTACTCTCTCACACTTACTGAATATCCCCCTCTCTCTCTCTATCCCCCATCTCTCTACATCTCTCTCTCTCTACTCCAACCTCCGATTCCTTACACCAATCGTCAATAATATTCACATCCAGCAGCATGAAGAGTTTCGTGAGTTTGAAGATCTTGAGATTTATCAAACTGTGTTTAATTGTCCGCCTTTGTTAACTGATGGTGAGGTGACGGTTACGGATGAGCAGAGAAGCTTAAGGTTAGAGAGGTTGTTTGAAGAATTGGATCGGTTTGAAGGTTGTACGAAAACTGCTGAGATGAATCAGATCGAAGAAAATATTGGAGAATTTCAGAAATTAGGACCGATTTCTGATGAAGATGAGAAAACTGATGAAAATTCGTTTTCTCTCTCTCTCTACCCCTTTCCACCACTACCAACAACCGCCTCCATCAACCATCAAAAACCTCCACCAACTGCCGCCCACCACTGCCCACCTGCCGGAAACATTTCGAGCTTTATCTTGAGATCTGTAGACTCACCAAAAAATTTCCATAAGGATGCTCATTATGGCACTTCTGAAACAAGTCGATTATCTACACCAAACACTCGTGCAACATCAGGTTCAGCAAATCATCAAATCGGTAGGTTTAGATTTAACCTAGTTTTAGGATATTTTTGTTGAATTAAGTTGAATCTGAAAAATTTGGGGTTTGTACTGAATCTTAAAATTTGGGGGTTTGTGTTTGGATGAAATTTTGGTGGTGGTAGCGGGGTGGATGGGTGGCGATGATGTCGTTGCAACGGTGGTGGGTTGGTGGGTATGGTGGAAACAGGTGGTGGTGGTGGAAGGAGGCTGTGGTTGTGGTGGTAGTGTCGGTGGTGGAAGGAGGCTGTTGTGGTAATGGTGGAAGGAGGTTGTGGTGGTGGTTATGGTGGAAACATGTGGAAGGAGGTTGTGATGGTGATTATGGTGGTACAGAGGAAGCATGAGGAAGATGGTGGTACAGATGTTATGGTGGTGGTTAAAGTGTTTTTGTTTTTAATAAAATGGTTAGTTATTTAAGTTTTTATATAATCAGTCTCTAAAATGTAAAGTGACAAAATTGCCCTCATGTGCAAGGCACATGATTAGATTTAACTGAAAAAATTAACTAGGTTAGGCCTAAAGGACATAACGTGTAGGATTTCAAAACATAAAGTACAAAACTCGTCAATTTTAAACATAAAGGACACCGCCTGCAAATGTGTATAAAGATAAAGGACAAACTTTGCAATTCACTCTTAGAAAATTATGTTGGAAAGCAATAGAGGTTTTTAACAGTTAATAGACAATAGTGGGTTGCTATCAACATAATGGAATTGTTGTTGAATAAACCTATTGACCATTAGTTTATTTCAATTTTGTAAGTCTACACTAATTATTTTTTTACTCTCTGTCAATATGTGTTATGCATGGTTTTCTAAGAAACGACCCGTGTTTGCACATGGGTCTTACCGCTAGTACTATATAATAAAAGAAACCATTTTGGGGACACTTGTCATCATATTAGGCAATGTCTTATAGATAATTATTATTTTAGTTTTATCTCTTTTAATTAATTATAGATAATCCTCCTACTAAATATTATTTAGTTTAATTATTACTTTTATATTTATCTATTTACTTCAAATTCAAACTTAGTTATCTAATTTGATATTAGAGTAAATTACGATTTTGACCCCTATGGTTATATCTCTTTTACCATTTTAGCTCAAAAAAGAATTTTTTAACATCTGAGCTCTCAACGTCTTTTTTTCTAACATTTTTAGACCCCAACGTCTTTTTTTCTAATCCTTTTGGCCCCTAAAAGTAAATGGACGGGGTTAGTGTTAGGGGCTAAAAGGGTTAGAAAAAAAACATTGGGGACTCAGATGTTAAAAGATTCATTTTTTGGCTAAAAGGGTAAAAGTGATATAACCACAGGGGCCAAAATCGTAATTTACTCTTGATATTAACTATCGCGTATTGAGTATTATCCATTAGTATATTGAAAGATATGACTTTTTTATTATTGGTATATAAAATTAGATTTATTAAACCTGTGTAATACACGTGGGTTTTTTAATATATAACTTTTTATTATTTGATATATAAAACTAGATTTATTCAATTCGTACAATACACGGGGTTTTAAGGATACATATTTTTATTATTTAGTATAGAAAATTACATTTATTCAACCCGTGTAATACACATATTTTTAAAGATATTTTTTTTATTATTTGGTATATAAAATTACATTTATTCAACCCGTGTAATAAATGATGTTTTTTTAAAGATGTATTATTTTATTATTTGGTAAACAATATTACATTTATTCAACCCGTGTAATACACGTGGTTTTAAAGATATAATTTTTTTTATTTGGTATATAAAATTATATTTATTCAACCCGTACAATGTGGTTCTTATAGATATAACTTTTTATTATTTAATATATAAAATTATATTTATTCAACCCGTGCAATAAAGGAGTTTTTTAAAGATATATTGTTTTATTATTTAGTATATAAAATTCATTTATTTGACCCGTGTAATACACAGGGTTATAACCTAGTTGAGCATGTAAAGAAAGATTTTTTTAAGGTTAAATATTGTTAATACCATATCGAACCCTTTTCTGGTTTTGTTGGTATGCGCTTTTTGACAAGTAATAGTTGAATCGATGAACTGATTCACTGATTGGACCGGATTTGAACTTCGAAACTTATCATACAAATGAAATTATCAACTAATCTACAAGATGTTGGTGTTGTATTTATTGGAACTAATCTACAAGATGTTGGTGTTGTAAATATTGGTAGCAAAATTAAATTCTCATCCCTATACATATCTGACAACTTACGTTGGTATTGTATTTATTGGTATCAAAATTAAATTCTCATCCCTATACATATCTGACTCTTTTTATGTTGAAAAAACAACATATTTTTTTATTTTTCAAATTTAAGCATGCATAATGATATATTATTTAAATTTTATGTAATATATAAATACTTTTTTTTAAACTAGTTATAACATCATCCAGATTTGAGTTCGATTCAACATGCAGGTCCGACCAGAAAACTAGTAGTGTGATCGTTTCGATTGCTAGTCCGGTTTTCAAAATATTGATAAATAAAGTTTGAAATCATGATGTTTATAAACAAAATTATATTATATAAAACAATATTCTTGTACACCAGTTTAAAGGGGAATAACAACTTTCACATGTAACAGTAAAGACGTGTCCCCTTTAGGCAGGGTATGTGTTGTTTCTCGTGTACACGAGGGGACCAACAACCAAATGCCAAGTATACACTACAATTGCCACTCTTTGTATTTGGGTCGAAATACTCTTATATCATATGGGTGAGTTAAGTTCCATTTATGTGTCTACGTGGTTTGTTCACTTTTGCTATTCCACATCAAATTTCAAAATTGTATT